>JAPMOB010251479.1:0-62641 GCA_029875015.1 Lepomis gibbosus
ACACACACACACACACACACACACACACACACACACACACACACACACACACACACACACACACACACACACACTTTCATTTCAGCAATAACAAAGTCAAAATTCCAATTATTGCCAATGTCCTAATACAGACCCATCAGTAATGCAGATGAATAAAGATGTATAATTTTAAGTTAATTGATTTAATAAGTGAAAGTAGTAGTGTTTTCGCTTATGCAAATGTGAGCTGTTTGTGGGAGTATTTCCATACATATGCATAGCTGACTGTGGTTTGTTGTTGCATGCATCCCCTCACTGTAGGTGCTGGTGCTTTTGACTTTCTACGTGGTATCCAATGACCTAAACAAACATTTGGTTGAACTTGCTTAACAACTTAAGTCTTTGAAAACTACCCTCATCATTCTCAATAGTATGACATGATATAATGGTCTATCATTGTAATACATAATTTAAATGTGTATATATAAACAATGTTATGAGATATATATGTAGAGCTATAACATATATTTTCACTTATTAAATTGCTGGCTTGTGTCAGCTTGGTATTGAAAGAGCTCATGAAATGTAATGTTCCCATAGGAACCGACAAAGTAGAACAAGGCCAAGAGTCTAACAGCCCCACAGTGAACCCTACAGGCCATGCTGCTTATTACATGTACATCCTGAAAGTAGTTTAACCCGACTGATTAAAACTGAAAATTCTTAGTTACCCTATTCTTCCAAGTGTGACTAAAAAATTGAAGATTAAAATAATAAATATTAAGATTATATGTGTAATATGGCTGTAATTACATTAAAAAAACAACAACAAAAAACTAAAAAAAACAACAAAACCCAACTAAAAATATGGACAGAAATTGAACAATTCCCTTACTGTTTGTGTAGTAACCACTGTAGCGGGGACCTGCCGCACAGTGGCTGAAGCTGTTCCTAGCGTCAGAGGTGACCCCGAGACTCCAGGAGCCACAGTGATCCCTTTACCACCACCCACAACACTGGCACCCATGGTCACTACAGTGGCACATGTAGACGCTGTAAGTGGTTTTCCGCCAGTGGTGGTTGTCATTGTAATGGTTTGACCCTGTTTCTGTGGAATAACACCAAGTCCTGGCATTATTCGAATAGTGGCGCCGCTCTTGTCAGGGGAGGTCACGGTGGAGAAAGTCCTCGATTTCTGGTCGGCCACGGTGACAGCAAGTGTGGGCATCAGACGTATGGCTGTGTCTCCTGCAGCCTTCAACAAGGTGGAGGCAACAGGGCCTGCTTTAGTGGTCTGTACTTCCCCTGTACAGGATAGAGCACTGGAAGCAGAGGAAGGTGAAGCGTGTGTCGGCGTCACATGGAGAGTGGCTGATATGCTCTTGCTGCCTGCGGTGGCAGTGCCCAGGAAGTCAGGGGTGAGTTTGACGGTTGCAACTGGGGACTTGGCGAGAGTTGCCATCATGTCTGGGGTGATCCGCAGCACCGTCTGGCCTTTAGCGTCTGTGGTGATGGAGGATGGTGGAAGACGCAGGACGTCTTTACCCTGGATGCGCAGGTTTGTAGCTGTTATTGGAATACCTGCTCCTCCTGCAGTCTTCATTCCCAACTGGCCTGTGATGGACACCTTTACAGAAAATAATTTACATACATACCAAGATATAAATGTTGTGCCATGAACATGGTAAATTACAATTGTTACTTATTTAATGATATAGATATGCATTGACAAGGTGAATCGATATCAATTTTGTCCCAGTTGAAACAAAGTGGTTCACCTGTTTGATATTCGGGCTGGTGACTCCTTGCAGCACAGCAGGTGAAGCAGGGTTGTTGGCTGGGCTACCAGGTGATCCAGTTTGAGGTTTGGCCATAGCTACAGACAGGGTGGTCGGCACATGGACTGGACTACTAGCAGTCCTCAGAGGCACAGAAACCACAGCCTATGGGTATGCACAATAAACACAGACAGAATTAATGATGCATTTTTTAATATGCATACGCACATATGCAAAACAAACACAGCTCTTTATCTGGTTACCTGTGAAATGCCCTTAGCTGCCACTGAAACGGGCATCCTGATCTGGTGAGAGGCCTGATGTACCAGTGTGGCCTGCTGACTTCCTGCCGAAGAGACCAGACCAGGCTGAGCAGAAACAACCCGTACCTGAGGGAGGGAGCTTGCCGCCAGGTGACTCACTATTCGAGCCGTGTGTTGGGATGTGACTGGCTGTGAAGCTGGTGGACCAGCCTGACTGCTGGGTAAGATGGCTCCCAGCTGGGGCAACGAGGGGGGGGACACAAGAAGAACCCTGGGAGAGCGAAAAGGGGCAGAGGCAATGGATAAGAAAATAGTCTATTTCAAATTACACAGATGAAACATACATGTGTGTAAAAATATTGTGTCTCACTGACCCTGGGCTGCTTTTGATTGTATCTGGGACTCCAGTCTTCGTTGGTGTGGTGGCTGTGCAGGGTAAGGGTGACTTAGGAGTTCCAGGTGTGTTGGGGGTGGGTGTTGTCGGGGTTGGTGACATTGGATTGGAGCCTATATCCTGTCCTGCCTCCAGACATCCAGGTGTTTTACTGCCTCCGTCTTTACTTCCAGACTTCTAAAAGATAAACAGGCCTTGAGATTCATAGTCAACAGCTAAAATCATGTTCTCAGACACTGATAAAACAACTCCAAATAGAAGAACAATAACTTCCACTACAAAAAGCAAAATAGAAAAAGTGTTATTTTACATTGTGTATAGCTAAGTGTAGTTTTGTCTGCACTAAAATGGAGGCAGTGGACTCACAGGCTTGGTTGCAGGTTTAGGTTTCTGCTGCAGGGCTTTTCTTGCTTTTGCAGCCGCAGCTTGAGCCTGGTGGATCCTCTCTGGATTGGAGAAAGAAAAACAAACATGACATTTAAGAGTTTTCCATATGACAATGATCTTGAAGACTGAGAGCATATGTTATTAGACACTTTGCTCCTCTACATGTCAGTGCAATTACAGAAGAAGAGCTACAGAAGAGATGTAGACCGTAGAAGGATGAAAGAATAAAACCTGAAAATATTCAAAATCCAAACCTGTGTGTCAAGCAGATCTATTATCTATTGGTTACAGGAAATTAAGTAAATATTATGTTCAATATTACTATACAATATTAGATAACCAAACTAGACAACTGACTCCTTATTGGCTGCCTCCACTTAAAAATTTAATTTTTAGAGATCTTAAAACATTTCCCAACAAACTACAACAGCGGACAGCTCAAACCTAAAATCAAGCACATGGTTGCTTACCAAACTCCTCTTGACTACGACTGCGGTGCAGATAAATCCAGAGTTTGCGGCCAATATCGTACTTCACACAAGGGTCTTTCTCATAGTGAAGTCTGTCTAGAGCCCCACTTACAACTGTGTTCACCTAAATGGCAAAGAAAGATCCTTACACACAGGACATGTCACCATACAACAACAACTTACAGGCAGCATCTGCCTCTGGATAGTGGCTTACACAGGCCAATGGAAGGTCTGTCAAAAAATGCTAACCACATCACACCTGTGCACTAGTGACATCTGGAGCAAGAAACTGTGAATCTTTCAACAGTTCACAGATCTCTGCCCTTGTTCCTTCTCCATTGGGTAACCTGGCTGCTGCATCCCGCACTACAGAA
This sequence comes from Lepomis gibbosus, assembly GCA_029875015.1. Classification (NCBI taxonomy): domain Eukaryota; kingdom Metazoa; phylum Chordata; class Actinopteri; order Centrarchiformes; family Centrarchidae; genus Lepomis; species Lepomis gibbosus. Next base: position 3,646 of record JAPMOB010251479.1, read on the forward strand.
TAAAGAGGGTAGAAGTTGCATAACTGGTTTCCTTCGCACACAATTAAAAGCTCCACAGCCTAACAATGGAGTCAGAGTAAAACAGAGGGTCTAACCCAGAGAGAGAATGGTGACGTATGGCGGTCGGTCTGAGCGGAGCAGGGTGTGCTCCCTGGCTTTGTTGAGAGACATCTCCTTATCAAACACCCCTTTAACAGGCCCCACAACGGATTCAAAGCCATGCATCCTGAAGGTGAAGGCTTTATGTGGCTGGTTGTATCGCTGCTGCTCCTAATAAACAAGCAAAACAAACGTCGACTTAGAGAGTTCATGTCCAGGCAAAAGAGGCAAAATGTTATGAATAAGAAAAGTTTTTCAGAATGACAAACAAACCTGGATTTGAAATACTTGTCTCTCATCTCCAGTGCTGGGCCGCACCACATAATCAGTTGAACTACATGGTTATAGATAATACACTGTTAACTTCAACCACCATGATACTGCAACTCAAACTACTTCATTGGGTTAATGTAAGACTACAAACACGTGTACCTTTATTTAGAATTAAGATAATTTCCAGATTAAGCAATTAACTATCTGCTATTTAAAATACTTAGTCCAACAAGCTACCCAAAAAACAATGATCAATTAATTTATTTGTTAAGTTTTTGACAATTATATCATGTTTGCAATGCTTTATGAAACACTGAATCTTACACTCTTGGTGTTGGAGAAGTAATCTCTAACATGTCTTCATTTTCTGTCTGTGGAACACAAAAAAAGGCCTGTTTGAATTTTATCACAAAAAAGTGGTCAACATAATAAACATAAATGTAGTATAGTATTGTGCTGAAACTGTATTTTGTTATAGTATTTGTACTACCTTGACAACTAAGTCTTTGGAGTCCAGCCACAGCTGACAAAGTGCACTGAGATCCTTCTCTGTATCCTGAGTCGGACCTAAAATAAGTAACAGACTATAATATTCAAAAAACAACCAATCACTGGATACCAATCACTGCATCAATCACGAATATCAATAATTGATCCTTCTTACCTATCCACCTCCACTGCTGAGATTCATCAGCAAATTCCACAAACGGAGAAAAGCCACTGGGGAGTGCCATCATGCCATCTGATTAACAGACAGAGTGTGGGGGAAAAATACAAGAGTGACATGGGGTGGAATATAAAGCCTAAACATTTCAGTGTGAGTGACCACTGCGACTTACCTTTAGTCTCTCCAGCAAGAAACTGTAGCGCTTGAAGAACCAAGTCAGACCAGCACGGGACAGATGAAAACCACACATTGAGGGAGCTTGCTGGAGAGGATTGCCACATCTGAACTTTCTCCTCCAACTGAGAGATCAAAATGTAGGTGTTATAATGTACAGTCATAAATGTGATCAATTTTATAATATGTGAAACTCTGTAAGACGTGCATACCATTAAAGTACTAGCAAGGTTTTCTGCCCTTAAGATGGTCTCCAACAGGCTGAAGAAACTGACAGCTATTTCCTCAATGGAAACTGGGCTACCCTGAGACTCCTCCACAATTCTGTAATAATGATGGTTCGTTACATTACACACACAATTCTGGACAAATTCTTCACATCAGCATGGCACTAGACTCACTCCTCCTTGATGTTGTGTAGTGGAGTAGATGGCGTGTCCGGCAGGGAGTTGATGATGTTCGCTGGTGGAGCTGATGGGGTGTCTGGAGGCGCAAGAGTTTCACAGGGATCCTCAGATTCTACTTTTATTGTCCTCATCTTCTTCTTTCTTCTCTCATCTTTTATCTTCTTCTTAGGCAAAGAAAGATCAAACAGTGCTAGAAGAAAAAAGGGAGAAACATTTCAACTGTGTATCAAGAAATCAATAAAAACAAGGCTTTGGCTTCAGATATATCATTATTTTATATATTAATTTCACTCACGCACAGCCCCCTTCCGACCAATATTTGTTCTTGAAAGTATGTCTCCAAGGTGGATATCAGAAGTCATCAAGTCTGGATGGTCCTGAGTAAATCAATCATAAGTGATATACTGTACAAATAAAGACTCAACCATATCTGTGTTTTATTTTCTTCTTACTGGTTGTCGTTTCCTCTTCTCCCTATGGTTTTGAAGCATGGCTTTCAAATCCTGCTCCCCTAGTTCAGTTTTTTCTGTGAAGAAATAAAATGTCTTTAAATATTATATTCACCGTGCTTAAACATTTGAGGAACAATATCTGGACATTGCAGAAATCACTTACCAGTAGTCTTCATGTCTTGGGTGGAGAGGCTGGGAAGAACTCTGAGCGAGACAGTGGGTGTCGGAGAGGAAGGTGATTGTGGTGCTGGAGTCCATAATGATATGTCTGCAAAAAATAAATAAATAAATAATAATACAAAAGCAATCGCATGGTTAAGTTTGATAAATGTGCATTTCTGCATTGAATGGCATGCGGAAAATTATAATATTTCTATTATCTTCACATTGCATTTCGGTTGTTACCATATGGTGTATATTAGCATCTCCTTATTAGAGAAGTGTTCAATGTTATTATTGGCAGTGATACTAATGAAAAAACAGACTGACCGTCATCTTCAGATGAAGCGTTGCTGTCTCCACACTCAGTTTTGACTTCCTTTAATATGCGGCTCAGTCTTCTTCTCACTTTTGGCTCACGCATTTCAGCATGAGTCTTGGTAGGTAACTTTCTTTTTGGTGGAAAGTCCAGACCATTTTGAACGGCAAACTCCAGCAGCTCCTACAACAATAACACACATTATGTCTAATTGCAAGAGGCCACGTGCCTTGTACTTAAATGTTATACGAAAATACCTTTCTGGAGACGAGGATCTGCTTCAACAGCCGGTGGTAATACTGCTGAAGGGAGTACAACTGTCGTTTTCTCTGGGATTTGGCACACAATTGTCTGTACTTGACCACTTCAGGATTGAAGTAACCATCTGTGTTAAGATAAAAATCATGACCAGAAAGTGCTTTAAAAAGTACTCATGTCAACATGATATAGTTGAGTGTAAATAAATGGATAACTAGGAAGCACCTCTGAATAGTTTTTGTGCAAGATGAAGGGGATTTCCAAAGTTAAAGTTGCTGTTGTTGAATAGGTCACTGATGGTACTGTCCTGCTCTGCAACATTGTTCTCAGAAAACTGTGGCAAAAACTGACGAAGGTGCTGCCTCTGGGAATCTGACAGTACGTTACTCCAGGTGCTTTCGCTCATCACAGAGAAGAAAATTTCGGGCTGAAAGTAAACGGCAAAAATGACTGTATCATCTGCATGTGATCAAACGAGCATTTAATCACTGAACACCAGATAACTCACGTCCTCAAGTAGGTCCTCTGGAAGGTTCACTCTACAGTTCCCCAGCATGCATTCCTCTGTTATTTCTTCATCGTTTTCTTCTTTTGGATCAAGAGGGTCTGTTAACATGTGGGCGAGGGCATCCATTCTCCTCCTCTGTGTCAACCTTTTAGTCTTTCACACAGAAAAGCCCATATGACTACAAAGTCACACAAAAGCTCGTTTTAATCTGCAGACCAACTCCAGCTGATGCTTCTGCTTCCAGTCATTGAACGTGCAAAAATTGATGGGTTAATAGTTTGGTAAGAGTCTGGTGGTTCAGTGCTACTACTAACGTCTAACATTGGTAAGCATTCACCAATGTCAAAACATTAACGCTTAGCCGCTCTGTACAGTAAAGTAACGTTAACGTTAGCACTGCTTAGCGAGTTAAGCTAAGTTACCAGCTAGGTTAGCAAAAGAGCCAGTTATAACATTTAGATTCGTCTTTCAACGTTCAACAAAACACACTAACGTATTTCTGTACGGCATATTGGTAAATATGCATCCTGTGACTAAGTTGATACAGCTGGTAAAGAACTGCTAAATACTCTTACCTGACACTGCTTTGTTTTGGAAAGGAAGAGGAAACTATTTACCGACGTACCGTTTTTTTCTTCTACTGAAATGGATGACAGCTATCGAACGCCTCTCGCGCTTTGCTGCCCTCAGCAGGAAATAAGTATGTAATATACGTAGTCATTCACGTTAATAAAATTGTAAAATTATACACAAAACATCGCTTCTTTTAATATTGTAGTTGGTGCTTATTGTACTTTTATTCATTCAGATAAACGGGGCAAACGATTTCCTCGCTAACGTTGTAGCTGTAAAGCTAACGGCGGCTGGCCACCTGTGAGGGCACCCACCTGTCACTCAAAGCGACCATGTCCTTATGTGTGCATACCTTTAAGCCTTAATACATTTTAATAAGGTAAGTTAAAAAGTTAAAAATTCACGCCAGTACAGTACGGGGAGACCTAATCCGTTTTTTGTACCAGGCTGTAACGTTAAGTGTAAACACGTTTTTTCTGCTGTAAATTTGGCCATTTTAACACGGGGGTGGCTTCATTTTTCATCCCTGAGGTTGCTGCTTGGAGCTCACTGTCCATGACAAATGAAATGTATTAATATAGCAGATATCTGTGAATATTCTCAGCCATCCAAGTCATAGTCTTCAACGTCTTCTAGTATCTTCAACCAAGTCCAGTTGCCCTTGACTTTAATCTTCTTTGCATATTAATGTTTTTTTACTTTTATGCACATATTACAATTGTAGAAGCAAAAACACCTGCAACACAAGTTTAAAACCATACAAAAGTTTAATATTTGAAGGCAGAGTGTTCTGTATTTTTGGGGGCGTGGTGGCTAAAAGTAGCAAGTTTTTGTGGTGACTGTAGGAAGACTTAGAAAAGCGGCTGTGGAGGATCTTAGGGATAGGGTATGTGATGGAAGGGTGCAATGAAATTTAGAGCCTTAGAAAGATTTCTAAAACATACAGGGAGCCAGTGTAGGTTGCTTAAAGTTATCTCTCATTTTTGTTTTTGTTAAAACCGTGGCAGCAGAATTCTGAATGGCCTGTAGTGTTGCAATATCTGGTTTTGGTAGGCCTGTATAGATTGTGACAGTAAGCAAAGTAAATAGAAACAAAAATATGAACACGCTTTACAGCATCTTGGCAGCACAGTGGCCCAGTGGATAGCACTGTGGCCTTACAGGTCATGGGTTCAAACCCTGGTTGTCCCTGCCTTTCTGTGTGGAGTTCTCCCCCTGCTGAGTGGGTTTCCTGCTCCGGTTTCCCCCACCATTAGCAACTTGTTAGCTTCTCCATTCAGTGCCACTGGCCCGTGACACTGGCACAGATCTGGAGTTGGTCCCACAGTGTTCCCTTGAGGGATGGGTTAGGGCAGAGAATGGATTTCGCTACATGTGTATGTGACAATAAAGTATACCTTACCTTACCTTACCTTACATCTACAGTATAGAGCTCTCATCTTTGCTATGGTGTGCAAATGATAATAGGCAGTTTTGGTCACCAAATTAAAATGGGCCCAATTAGTTATCTTTGTGTTTGTGTTTTTATTTAGATATGTAGCCTACACAAATGCATTTCTATGCTGAAAAAGCATGTAAAATCTAGGCTAATTTATTACTTTACTCTTATTACTGTATATTTAACTTAAAATATAATAAAATCCATACATATATAAATATAAAGAAGTTGGTTTCAAACTGGGGAAACCCTGTCTGTTAAAACTGTTAATAAAATATGCACCTTTTTAACAATTTTAAAATTGACATGGCACAATGAGAATTCTCACATAAATTAAATACCTTACTTTACTGCAGTAATTTGTTATGTAACAACATAGTGCAGAACAGTGGTGTAGATACCATGACTTAGGGACATGTGAATGGCTAGTTCAGCGTTGTCAGCTTGCTCCACCTCTTTATGGTGTTGTAATGAACAGGAATGAAAAGTCAATCCCTCTGCCTCATAACACTTGCCAGAGAGAGGCACGGGGCCCACAGTGCCCTTCAGAAACCTTCACTAACATTGTCTGGCCTTACATGTCGGGCATATAGGCACACGGAGTTACAGAACTGACAGTCTGACATTTTCCCATTTCTCTCAAGGTTTTGCTTTTAATGCCTTGGGAGGATGGCAGAAGGTGCAGATGGAGAGGAAGAGATTCAGTTCCTGCGAACGGTAAGTGATGCTACCTGCCTCTTCTCAAATAACTATCAGTAAATTATTACAGTTAGCAATATACAATAATTAACCTTTTGTGTGTTGTTGTAGGTCTGAGTTGTTCCTCATAACGCATAATAGACACACACTTACTGAGTTGGGTTACTTTCTTTACATAGACTGTGCAAAGACTGACAAGGACAGGTGGCATATTTTGTCAGCATTGTTATCTATTTATATCCCTGCGGATACTTGGGATGTTACTGTTTGTCACAGAGAAGAAAATGTCTGGTGCCAGGTGATAATTAACACATAAACATATAACATATAACAGATCAATTACGAAAAAAAACAATTAGATATAGTTACATGAAAGTATTATAACATTTTGACACTTCACCGCCACATGTACGTTCATGGCAGTTAGGAAAATCAAATGTTTTTTTAAAAGACTAAATACTTAATTTCCTGTAGTTTGTATGTGGATCCCTCTCATGCTTTAAGCGGGACATTAAACCTGTGGCTGAGGCAGACACCAAGATTAGTGTGAACTACTAATGGGGAATGTGGGAATGGTTGTTTTTATTTCTTGGCTCATAGGTTGAAGCTGTACTACAAAATAATGCCGATATGGTTGTAAAGCTTCAACAAACTTCTAAGAGACCACAAAGTCTTCCAACTTCTTGTTGATGTAAAATCAAATGGTTCATTGGTTCAAATATTTGGTCCTGTTATTTTTTCCCAATGAAGCAAATAGAAACATTATTCTGGGTCCTGGACCATTATTTGTATTCAGATGAAGAATCTATATTACCTAGTCTAGATCTTTAACCCTAAAAGGGTTAGGGGTTAGGGGGTTAGGGGTCAGTGACCAAACTTTAATACAGGTGTATCAGATAAATCCACTGCTCCTCAGGCCTTTGTGCTACTACAGCCCATGTTTAAGATGTGTATTTCCAAAATAAATGTTGTGCATAGGGATGTTTTAGAACATTTTGAGGTTTTACTCTGAAGTTTTAACATATTTACTTCATTGATTTTACAGTACATGTTCTAAAATATTTAATTTAAATCAGTTTATTTTTGCTGAGCTATCGAATTTCCAGTTTAGATCTCTGTGCCAGAGTCTGCAGAAGGCCATTGTGGCCTTGCAAGCCGTCTGCTGTAACACCTTCTATATGTATACTCAGCTTTTAAACATGTTCCACATAGTGTTGCTGTGGTAACTCTAGACCTGATGTTAGTATAAGCCAGACGCCAATTATCTATAGACTGTATCAGTTGACACTCTGTTCCTTGTAGCCTCTTGGTTGAAGGTTGTACACCCTGAAGAGGGACTGCAGTCTGTGTTTTTGGTTAAAGAAATGTTGTTAATTTTATATGTTATTGAGCATGGACACTTTCACATTCAAATTTGTTTACATATTTGTCTAGCATCTACATATATATATATAAAACACATTTTCAGTTTTCAGTCGGCATTGTCTCAATCACAGCAGTGAAGTAAAACATGTCAACAATGTGTCATAAAGTTGCTGTCAGAGTGCTGCTGTTCACCCTGAACTCAGCTGAGTTCTATATTTACTGTGTGAGGATTAGCAGGTTCAAAGCTTGGCCTATTTCTGCACCTGCTTACTTCAGTCCTTGTGGGAACTTCACTACTAAAGTAGTACCAGCAGTTTTTAATATCAGATGCTAGTTTCAAAACATTCTGTCAGATTGCTTTTAAAGTACGTCTTGCATTGCAAATGGAATTTCAGATAGCACCCAGCTGCTAGCTCCATGTTGTCATGATGGCATCAGTCAGTCAGTCTGCCTGTAGACACATGTACACATTTGCACAGTAACTTAGGAACAGAATGTGCCAGAAACTTAATACTTTCTTGTGTCGTATGCTATGGTGGGATTGTCAGTTTGTCGGATGGCCGCTAATATTTTTCTTGATTGTCCTTAAGGTGGCGGCAGTGTGAGATGCCCATTTCTCCTTCCAGTGGCTTCAAACTGTTAATGAAGCACTGACTTTACTTTTATTTCTACTATATAGGATATGTGTTACATTGTTATTGGTAATATTTGAGTAGTTGTGTGTTCAGGACATGAGATTGATGAAGAGGAAACATAGAGCACCCACACTCCTTTACAACATTGCAAACTCACAAACTGTTACACAGGCACAATAGAAATGTTCTTAAACTTAAAATATATGGTTCACAGTGCCAGAACTGTTTGACTGTACTGCAGCTTTAACAAAGAAAACAATATCCACCATGCCACTGAGTATATCAGTATAAAGTATATAAAAAATTCCAGGGTTTGATCTCTGCTCTGGTCCTACTGGTCTGGAATTTGCACACTTTCCTTGTCTTTGAATGTGTTTCTGTTCAAAAGTGAACACTCTTTCCCATGGATCTGAATTTGAATGTGTTAGCAAGCTAGCAGCGTTTCTGTACATACCTGTGCAAATTAAGAAATTTACAGATTTACTTTATCCATTCATCCATTGGATGGATAAAGTCCCACCTACGCCACACCAAGGACAATTTGGGAAACACCAATTAACCTACCCTGCCTGTCTTTCGATGGTGGCACCCGGAGAGAACCCTTGCAGACACGGGGAGAACACGCAAACTCCACACAGAAAGGCCGGGGCAACCGGCGTTTGAACCCACAACCTTCTTGCTGTGAAACGACAGTGCTAACCACCGTACCGCCCTGGATTTACTTTATTCCTTTTTTTAAATTGTCAAATCTGATCACATTAGTTCAATTGTCAAAAGTGGCTGACATGTAAAGCTGATGATACATGGAGCAACTTTTAGAGTAATGGTGCTGGGCAATGTTGCTATCAATGGTAATGAGCAAAGATTACTACTGTAATCCCCTTCCCCCACCACTCCGCCACCTGCCCCGGGCCGCCACTATCCGTTCAAAACATAGTTGGACTTGCCACCAGCAAGATTGCTCAAAAAGTTGCCCCCTGTATCATCAGCTTAAGAGTAGTTCAAATCTTCAAACCAGTAGTTTATATTTTGCAGTCTGTTACCAGTTTACAGCTTCATAAACAACTACAATAAGGCACAAACTAAATGCCATAATAATTAACCAAACTGACACTAACTAATATCTTTGTTGAACTCCTACTAGCACGGGCTGTGATTAAGGGTATAAATGATCCGGAAGCTTTTTTTTTTTGATAAAAACACAACCTGCTCAGCTGGACGTTTTGGGTTGAGGTGAATCAAAATAAAAGTTTGAATATTCCTCTGGTCTGCAAGATGATTAATTGCAATATTGAATAAGTGCAATCCAGGCTAATTTATTTTCCTGGCAGTCAAATCCTAAATATCTGTTGCTTTCCAGAAGGGGATGTGTGAACAGCAGGTGCAGCGGCCTGAAATAGAGAGCTTGGGTGGGTGTGTGGGGGGGGTGAATGTCTGGTGTTGTGGAGACAGAGAGGCAGGGAGATCAGAGCCAGTGACAGGCACAGAGAAATACATTAACTGGACAAAACAAGTGAAGTTTAGGTCGTGTTGTGTAAAGAAACAGCTGTTTTTTGTTTTTTGTCCCTTGTTTCTTGTTATTTGTGTTGGCCATAATGTTGTCTATCTGTTTGGTTTGGTGGCACAAAAAAACTTTATGTGTTGAGATACAGTCAAACATTTACACTATCTGTGTCCCTTTGCTACGTAGCCACCTCTAAATTAGTTTTATTTGTAGTGTCACCCCTCACAAATATAGTGAAGTATGGGTCATATGGTTTTGATCTATTAGAGTCATGTGAGATTTTCAGAATGCATTAATGGGGAACTCCACTGATTTTACACATCAAAGTCTGAACACAGGTCTTAGAGCACTATAGGACAGCATATGTGAAAAAACTTGTCAGATACCTTTTTGTGGGAGGGGGAGTCACATACGTCTGATGCACTGCTTCAAGTGAAGTATGTAGTTCTGCTGTATGTATTTGTCATACTTTTGTTTTAAACTCTTCATTGTGAGTGTGACAATGTTATGGGAGTGCAATGCTAAAACTTTGAAGTATTCTTTTAAGATTAAATTTGGGTAGCAATAGAAGATATTCAGATCAGAGTTCAGATTTGGTATAGCATTTTTTAAATGAAGTTTAATTTCATACGATTTTTACTTAAGTGGTTATTTTGCCTGAGAGTTGTCTGAAAGTCCAAATGGCCAGATTTCATTTAGACAATTCTTGCTGCGGATCTTTGTTGCATGTCAGTCCCTCTTGCTCAGTCTGATCCCATTTTCTCCTACAAAAATGCAACCAAAATACCCTCCTCCTTCACTTTGGACTTGTTTTGTCTTTGTAGGACGATCAGGTGGTGCTACAGTGCACAGCTTCTATTCTAAAGGAACAGATCAAGCTGTGTCTGTCCTGTGAAGGATTTGGGAATCGTCTGTGTTTCCTTGAGACCACCTCGAACGCTCAGGTAGCAAAAGGACACGATGCTCAATGCTTTTATGTCATTTCTTTGTGAATTTTAATGGCTGCTATTCACCAGGTTTACTGGCTGTCCTGTGTTTCAGAATGTCCCTCCAGATCTTGCTATCTGCTGCTTCATTTTGGAGCAGTCCCTGTCTGTGCGGGCATTACAGGAGATGCTGTCAAACTCCTCTGTGGATGAGGTAACACACACAGTTGGGGGGAAATTAGTACTGTATGGTTAAAAGGTACTGCATTTTTATAGGTTGTACTCATGATATAATAAACAATTGCAGTACGTATTGTTCATTCAACAACTGAAACTCACTTTGCTTCTTTTCTGACTTGACACCACTTGATGCTGCGCTCTCCCACCTGCCAACAATAGGCTGTTGATTTGGACAAATGGGTAAGATTGGAATCACTAGAATTGCCCTTACTATTTTGATATTAACTAGACAAAGTTGTCACCTTGAAGCTATTACAATGGGACATTTTTAAATATGATAACCCCCTTTCATCCTTTGGACATTTAATTGACTCTACCTAACTATACCTCTGTCTCCCAGTCATCACAAGGCGGGGGTCACCGAACCCTGTTGTACGGACACGCCATCCTCCTGAAACACACTCACTCCAGCATGGTGAGCACATTTACAATCAAGGATGGGGCTACTACTGCTCTGTGCTGTCCTCTCCTCTAAGCAGCAGTCACAATCCGTTGTGCTCTAAATTGTTTGGAGTGCATGTCATCTCACGAGATTAACTTGTTCTCCCTCTCTTTATGCTGCAGTACTTGAGCTGTTTGACCACTTCACGCTCTCTGACAGACAAGTTGGCTTTTGATGTGGGCTTGCAGGAAGACTCTACAGGTGGTTATGAACTTCACTGCCTGTTATCTCCCACACACACCGATGTAGATTTCTGTATAATAAACCTATATGTCGTCACAGGAGAGGCTTGCTGGTGGACCATCCATCCAGCCTCCAAGCAAAGGTCCGAAGGCGAGAAGGTCAGGGTGGGAGATGACCTCATTCTTGTCAGTGTTTCTTCGGAGCGATACCTGGTAACCTTGATTTTATTTACTTGCACCGTAACTGACAATTTGTTGTCAGTTAATCTTACCAATATTTCCACCTGCACTTTTTTAGCATCTGTCCTACGCTAGTGGTGACTTGATGGTAGATGCCTCCTTCATGCAAACACTGTGGACCATGACCCCTGTGATGTCAGGATGTGAGCTAGCTGAAGGTCTGTAATTTTGTTGTTGCAAAAAAAAAAAAGTCTCTTTTGTCCATAAATCTGTCCACTCTCTCTTAACAATATGAGTATTTTGCTCTAGGTTTTCTCACTGGAGGGTATGTGCTCAGGCTGTTCCATGGTCACATGGACGAGTGTTTGGCAATCCCAGGAGCTGACCAAGGGGATGACCAGCGCAGGTGACCAATATCTTTCATTGCTATTCATGCCATCAAATTTTGAAACAATGTACCAATAGAAATTGGTTGTTTAAGCTTTACATTTTATGTCACGCTCAACCATTTTCCAAAGCAAACCATGTTTTTCGGTATGATCCCCTGGTGTTGTGTGACTTGCGTGGTGATGAAGGGAATCTCTGAAAGCTCTACCACACCTTGACTTGACTAATTTTGTAAAATTTATCTACCTTGACTTTCCTGAATCATGTTGTATATTATTGTTTGGCATGTTGTTTTTTTTACAGAGTTGCTCATTATGAAGGAGGAGCTGTATGCAGTCATGCTCGATCCTTATGGAGACTTGAGCCACTGCGTATTGCGTGAGTGTCTTAATCCCATGCATGTAACAAAATGTATTACAATCATTCACGTTCAGTGACTTTACATTGTGCTCTTGCTCATTCATTTGTGCCTGTTTTTAGTTGGAGCGGAGGTCACATTAAATGGGGCCAGTCTTTCCGGATACGTCACATAACAACAGGCAGATACCTTTGCCTAGATGAAGAGAAAGGACTGCTGTTGGTAGATCCGGAGAAGGCAAATTCTAAGATGTCAGCCTTCTGCTTCAGGATTTCAAAGGTCATTGTCATGCAAAGTAAACTGTGCCCCGATAGTTTGAGACTCCTTTGTGCAGTTTAGAGATGTTTTTTTTACCTAAATGAATACATTTTGTCTAAATGAAGAGTATACTTTTTATTTAAACTACAGGAAAAAATTGAAGTGACTCAGAAACGAGATGTGGAAGGCATGGGCACGCCTGAGATTAAGTATGGAGAGTCCATGTGCTTCGTACAGCATGTTTCATCTGGCCTCTGGCTTACATATGCTGCTGTTGATGCCAAATCTGCCCGTCTGGGTCCTCTAAAGAGAAAGGTAAAGCAGAAATATACCGCAAAATATTAATCACCACTGAGTGCTGGAGCAATAATAACAACCTTAACATGTTTAAGTCACCATTTACTGTATGTACAGTATGTGTGAGTGTTGAGACTTGTGTATTAAGAGCACCTGTGTTAAATTCTTAGGCCATACTCCATAAAGAAGGTCACATGGATGATGCCCTCACAGTAGCTCGATCTCAGACTGAAGAGTCCCAAGCTGCCAGAATGATTCACAGCACAACAGGCCTCTTCAACCAGTTCATCAAGTAGCACTACTTCATTTATATTTTATTCAAATCTTTGCTAATAACCATGTTTTTGATTAATAGATAGCATATTTTTTATTTTTTATTTTTCATGTCTCCAGAGGTCTAGATGCTCTCAATGGGAAAAACAAATCAGCCAACCCCCCATCTCTGCCTATGGACGCAGTGGTGCTCTCCCTACAGGACCTCATTTTCTACTTCCGACCCCCAGAGGAGGAGCTGGAGCACGAGGATAAACAGTTCAAGCTTCGTTCCCTCAAGAACAGACAGAACCTATTCCAGGAAGAGGTTGGTCTATCTACAAAGGAAGGACTATTCCTGACATTGTATAACAGCTGCATGTGTGCATGTAGTTTGGTTGATTTATACATTTAATTTCAACATTTGTATTTCAGTTCTGTACAAGTGTTTATTGTTTTTAACAGGGAATGATTACTCATGTCTTGGACTGCGTTGATCGACTCAATGTCTACAACACAGCAGCCCACTTCTCTGAGTATGCTGGGGAAGAAGCCGCAGAATCATGGAAGGAGATAGTAAATTTACTGTATGAATTGCTAGGTATGCACATGTGGTCATTTGTTCTATGCATTCATAGTGATTTTAGTCCTTTATGTTCCCCACATCTAGCCATCATTTTTGTTTGTGAACCAACAATCTTGTCTTCCTCTCTTCTTTTGTTAAGCTTCTTTGATCAGAGGTAATCGTGCAAACTGTGCCCTGTTCTGTGATAACCTTGACTGGCTGGTCAGTAAATTGGATCGTTTGGAGGCATCTTCAGGTATCTTTAAACATATGGGAGTTCATATAAATTCACAATGTTCGTTTTGTTTCATGCAAACATACCGTAACTGTGAATGATGAATGCTAAATTAATAAAAGTGAACACTTTGTCATTTGCTCTGTCATTATTAAAGCATACACGGGGTGTAATTATATGATGTAATTGAAAAGAATGGTTCTGCAACAGATACTAACAATGTGAAACTTGCAACACTTTCAAAAAAGATGTCAATCAAACTCTGGTCATTTGTAAAGCTGTACATTACTGTGTTACATTCAATTGCAATAAACGTTTAATGTGTTCCTGATAAGTCTTTCCAAGAATCTATCATGTTGTATTGTGCTTTTCTACCATACCATATAAACATTGCAATGGTATATATTTACATTTTTTTGACAGGAATCCTGGAGGTGTTGTATTGCGTTCTGATTGAGAGTCCAGAGGTGCTGAATATTATCCAGGAGAATCACATCAAGTCAATCATCTCTCTGCTGGATAAGCATGGCCGCAATCATAAGGTCAGGAACATGTAACACTGTTTGCTGAGCATGTTGGAAAAACCTGAAACTTCTGAGTTGACTGCAGTTAATATATTCTTTGATACATAAAATATAGTAATGTATCAAATCTCAAGTTACAAGGCAGCCCAGAACATCTTTGCAGATTTCTATCTCTCTTGTTTTTGCCAGGTCTTGGATGTTCTCTGTTCTCTGTGTGTGTGTAATGGGGTGGCTGTCAGGTCAAATCAGAATCTCATCACAGAGAATCTGCTCCCAGGTCGTGACCTCCTACTTCAAACCAACATTATCAATTATGTAACCAGGTGAGTCGATGTGTATAGGCACAAAAGCTGAAAATGCTTTTTGGTCTTTCTTCTGTGCTGAAGCCCATTTACCTAAACATCTGCTTTGAGTTCAATATTTGTTTGGTAATCCTCCTTTAGCATGAGACCCAACATTTTCCTCGGAACTTGTGAAGGATCCACTCAGTACAAGAAGTGGTATTTTGAGGTGATGGTGGACCACGTGGAGCCATTTCTTACAGCTCAGCCATATCACCTGCGTGTGGGTTGGGCTCTGACGGAGGGCTACAGTCCTTACCCTGGTGGAGGGGAAGGCTGGGGGGGCAACGGGGTTGGGGATGATCTCTACTCCTACGGTTTTGATGGGCTTCACCTCTGGTCAGGTAAAATAAAATTGGTGTGACACGGTGGTAGTCTTTTGCCTGTATTTGACTGGCAACAGCTCAAAATAATTTCCAAGAATATATACATGGATAACATTGATCTAAACAAACTAAATTAATTCATTTGATCTGGTTCTTTTGTGTCCATACCACTGTTACCACATGATGCCTCAACAAATAAACTTGATACTTCATGTACTCGACAAATGTGTTAATTTGCTCTATGCGTCCACAGGACGTGTTCCGCGTCATGTTGCCACACCCAATCAGCACGTCCTGGCAGCAGAGGACGTGGTTAGCTGCTGTTTGGATCTGAGCGTGCCCAGTATTTCCTTCCGTATCAATGGGCATCCTGTGCAGGGCATGTTTGAGAACTTCAACCTGGACAGCCTGTTTTTCCCTGTTGTCAGCTTCTCTGCAGGCATTACGTAGGACATAAAAATTAATTATCATGAATAAATGTTTTCTTTAATAAGTGAGGTACAGTTCTGACATATGAGACTAATGTCAATTTTCCACTCTAACTGCCAGGTTGCGATTTCTTCTCGGAGGACGTCATGGCGATTTCAAGTTCCTCCCACCTCCAGGCTATGCTCCATGCTACGAGGCAGTGCTGCCCAGGGACCGTTTGCGGATTGAGCCAATCAAGGAGTATAAGCATGATTTTGATGGCATCCGCAACCTGTTGGGTCCAACTCAGTCACTCTCACATACAGCCTTCACTCCTTGCCCTGTGGACACTATACAGGTAAAATCCCATTCCATCTCTTTTTCATCTTTATCTTTTCCACTGCACTGAATTTATTATTCTTTCAGATTGTACTTCCTCCTCATTTGGAGCGCATTCGAGAGAAGCTTGCAGAAAATAGCCATGAGTTATGGGCTGTTACTCGCATTGAACAAGGGTGGACCTATGGACCAGTGAGTGTTTTCAGTGTTGGTCATCTTGTCCACAGAAAAGGTTTTTGTGTACACTAACAATTTCCTTAAAAAAACTTTACTTTTTAAAATGGCTGTCAAGTTTCGTGATGACAACAAGAAGCTGCACCCCTGCCTGGTAGATTTCCAGAGTCTCCCTGAACCAGAGAAGAACTACAATTTAGCAATGTCAGGAGAGACACTCAAGTAAGTCGGTTGCTTCACCTTACTAACAGCCCTGTACTTTCATGTCTTTGTATTTCTAATGCCTCTTCTGATTGATTTCAAAGGACTCTGCTAGCACTAGGCTGTCATGTAGGAATGGGAGATGAGAAAGCAGAGGAGAATCTGAAAAGGACCAAGCTCCCCAAAACGTGAGTAATAAGGCATTCATTTATTTTGCTTCATTTTGTGACATTGCTTCTCTTATCATGTATACTGTTAACGGATATCAGGATCTGATCACAAGGCATTGTCAGTTACATGCAGAGTAACGGATATAAGCCAGCCCCTCTGGACCTCAATCACGTAAAGCTGACTCCTAATCAGAACACTCTAGTGGAGAGGCTGGCAGAAAACGGACACAATGTGTGGGCAAGAGACCGGGTTCGCCAGGGCTGGACATACAGTATTGTGCAGGTACCACCATTCTTTTTTATGGAGAAATCCATATGATAGTCATAATAATGTGTAGAGTGTAGAGAAGGTTACATATAGGTAAATGCACAAGTTTGTTCAATTACATTTTTCACGTTTGATATTATTTATTATTATTTATAGGATATAACGAACAAGCGCAATCCCCGTCTCGTTCCTTACAACCTACTGGATGAAAAGACTAAAAAGACCAACAGAGAGACAGTGTGCGCTGCTGTTCGCACTCTCATCGGATATGGTTACAATATAGAACCACCTGACCAGGAGAGCAGTAAGTTTGCACAGCTATCTACAAACAGGATGGACAGAATATTTGTTTCTTTTTCATGTAGTCCTACAGGTGTTTAATCCGTGTTTGTTTTAATGTAGGCGGGGATGGACCAGGCAGCTCCCGTGGAGATAAGATCAGAGTGTTCAGAGCAGAGAAATCTTATGCTGTCACACAAGGGAAGTGGTACTTTGAGTTTGAGGCTGTGACAGTCGGGGAGATGAGAGTGGGATGGGCCAGGCCCAGTGTTCGCGCAGACACTGAACTTGGTGGGGATGAGTTGGCGTATGTCTTCAATGGCTTCAAGGTGGGAAAGAGACCAAGTTTACGTGCTTGTGAAGTATACCAAAGCCTCTGTAATACAAAACTCTAAAACTAACAGTCTTCTTTTTCAGGCCCAACGTTGGCATGTGGGAAATGAGCCATTTGGTCGTCAGTGGCAATCTGGTGACGTGGTGGGTTGTATGATTGACCTCACGGAGATGAACATTATGTTTACACTCAATGGAGAAATGTTGATCAGTGACTCAGGCTCGGAGATGGCCTTTAAGGATATTGAGATAGGAGAGGGTAAGTACAGAAACAACTGATAGCAAATTAAGTTTTCCGGTAGAGACATTAGTACATGTGGATTTGTGTTTCTGATGCGTGTTCATGCATGAATCGAACATCCCTAGGCTTCATACCTGTGTGCAGTCTGGGCCTGTCCCAGGTCGGGAGAATCAACTTGGGTCAGAACGTCAGCAGTCTTCGTTACTTTACCATCTGTGGCCTGCAGGAGGGATTTGAACCCTTTGCAATCAACATGAAAAGGGACATTACCATGTGGTTCAGCAAGAGCCTTCCCCAGTTCATCACTGTGCCTACTGATCATCCTCACATTGAGGTATTATGAGTTACTTTTCACCGAGTTTTGATAAAAAACTGTCTGTACTCCCACAATGAAAAACGTAATATTTTATAGAACACGACCCTTTCATTTATGCTCTAGGTGTCCCGTGTTGATGGGACAGTGGAAAGTGCCCCTTGTCTCAAAGTGACCCACAAGACATTCGGGTCTCAGAACGCCAACACAGATCTGCTATTCTTCAGACTCAGCATGCCAGTTGAGTTTCATGAGACCTTCAAAGTCCCAGCGGGGACCACCCTTCTTACTCGTTCCATGACCATCCCTGAGGATGAGGTGTTAGAGGTGGACCCAGACTCTGACTTTGAAATACTCAAGAAGTCAGCTTCTCGCAAAGAGCAGGAGGAGGAGAAGAAAGAACCCTCTGTGCCTAAAGAGACCCCTGCCATCAAAAACGGAGAGAATGAGAAGGATGCCTCAACTGAGAAAAGCAAGAAGAAAGGGTTAGTATAGATTCATGTAGAGTGACTTGAGAAGGGCTGTATGGGGTTTGAGTAGTCTACAGCTGGGTTTACATTTTGATAGATAGAGAATAATTGCTGCCTTTCTTCACAGATTCCTTTTCAAGGCTAAGAAGGCTGCATTAATAACTCCACCCCCAGTTGTTCCCACAGTGCCCCGCTTAATGGAAGATGTGGTGCCAGATGACAGGGATGACGCCGACATTATCCTCAATACCACTACAGTATGACTACAAACTATATTTCTATGGTTATCATATTCATAACCATGTAAAATCCATCAGACATTGCTCATTTGTGGTCATACTGGTAACTGTAGACACATTAATTAGCATACAATATAAACTTATGTTTTGTTTATTATAGTATTTTTTCCATTGAACTTGTCTGTCAGTAGTTTTATAACTTTGACATTTGTGTTGAATCATCTTCACCTGAAACTGCACTAATGTTGATTTCCCATCCACCTCCTTCCTTTACCAGTACTATTATTCTGTGCGAGTGTTTGCGGGGCAGGAGCCCAGTGGCGTGTGGGTGGGCTGGATCACACCTGACTATCACCAGTATGACCCTCATTTTGACATGAGCAAAGTGAGAAACGTAACAGTCACTGTAGGTGATGATAAAGGCAACATTCATGACAGGTATGTCACTCTTGTAAACAGAAAACTACGACAATTAATGACAAGCACAAAGTAATTATTGAGATTTATTTTCTGTCTTCCTCAGTTTAAAGCGCAGTAACTGCTACATGGTATGGGGAGGTGTGTTCAGCAGCTCCCAGCAGACCCGTGTCAGTCAAGAGGATTTTGTGATTGGCTGTCTCATTGATTTGGACACAGGACTCATGACTTTCACTGCTAATGGAAAAGAGATCAACACCTTTTACCAGGTCAAATAAGTTTAAATCTGGTATTCTTCTAGTTCTTTAAAAACTCTTTGTCATATAATGCAACCATTTTCTATTCTCTTCTTGCAGGTGGAGCCCAACACAAAACTGTTCCCAGCTGTCTTTGTCCTTCCTTCCAGTCAGAATATGATTCAGTTCGAACTAGGCAAGCTCAAGGTCAGTCACAAAGAAGCACTCTACTCATTCTGCACCAGTCCTCAAAATCGAGATAAAAGTTATGCTTTACCAACTTTGTTATGTAACGGTCTTCTCTGACATCATTTGTCTTCCTTTACTTGTCTCGCTAGAACATTATGCCCATCTCAGCCGCCATGTTCCGGAGTGAACGCAAGAATCCTGTCCCCCAGTGCCCTCCCAGACTGGATGTCCAAATGTTAACCCCAGTCATCTGGAGCCGTATGCCCAACCACTTCCTGGCTCCAGAGACGGGGCGCGTCAGTGAGAGACTGGGCTGGATAGTGCAATGTCAGGAGCCACTCACGATGATGGCCCTCCACATCCCAGAGGAGAACAGGTCAGAGCAGCATCACTCTGCATGGTTATTAAAATGTGTTACTTTTAGTCATTTTCATCTAAATTAACCCCTTTTCTTCTTCTAGGTGTATTGACATACTAGAGCTGTCTGAACGTATGGACTTGCTGAAGTTCCACTATCACACTCTGAAGCTGTATGGCTCAGTGTGTGCTTTGGGAAACAACCGTGTGGCTCATGCTCTGTGCAGCCACGTGGATGAATCCCAGCTCTTCTATGCCATAGAGAACACCTACCTACCTGGACCAATGAGGAGCGGCTTCTATGACCTGCTCATCAGCATGCACCTGGAGTCTGCAAAGAGGAACCGGCTGGGAACCAACAAGGAATTCATTGTTCCAATGACAGACGAAACACGCAGCATAACCCTGTACACCGTCAAATCTCATGCTTTACCCGGGGTTGGCCTCACTACGTGCCTGCGTCCCAAACTCCATTTCTCCTCTGTTGGGTTTGTGGGAACAGATCAAGACATCTATACACTGAGTCCAGTCATCCCCTTACAGGTGAGTTTGAACATGTTTGGCATTATAGGTCACTCTTGAGTAACTAATAATCACAAGTTTACTTGTATTTCCAGGTGCTGAAGACCAAGGCCCTGAACATGCTGACTGAGGCTGTGCAAGATGGAGGTCAAGCCATGAGAGATCCTGTAGGAGGCAGTGTTGAGTTTCATTTTGTTCCAATCCTTAAGCTCATCAGTACCCTCCTCATCATGGGTGTGTTTGATGATGAAGATGTCACACACATCCTGAAGATGATTGAGCCCACAGTCTTCAGTGGGAAGAAAGCAGAGGAACCTACTGAGGAGAATGCCAAGCTGAAGGAAGAGAAGGAACAAAAAGCACCCCAAAAAGCAGGAGCGGTGAAGGAAGAAGATCAGGAAGCTGTAGAGGAGGAGGAGGAGGAGGAAGAGGAATTTGAGGATGATGGCTTGGGTGAAGAGGGGGAGGAGGACGATGAAATGCTGGAGGAAGAATTAGAGAATGCAGAATCCATCGTGCCACATGGAGAAACAGTGGACGAGACAGTGCAAGTAAATGGCGAGAAAGGAGCTGAGGAAACAGAGAAAGAGAAACCTGTAGAGACAGGTGGCGAGAATAAAGAAGAACACTTAGAGCAAGGACTTTTCCAGATGAAACTTCCAGAGTCAGTCAAATTGCAGGTATGGCTGGTCTTTTTTAAAATTGACAAAAAAGCTCCTCTTTCCAGTGATACTGTTAGTATAATGTCAGAGATTTACTTGGCTTCTTGTCCTTCAGATGTGCACACTACTGCAGTATTTCTGTGACTGTGAGCTCCGTCACAGAGTGGAGGCCATCACTGCCTTTTCAGACCAATTTGTCAGCCAAATACAGTCCAACCAGAGGCAGCGTTACAATGAACTTATGCTGGCCTTCACCATGAGTGCAGCCGAGACCGCCCGCAAGACCCGTGAATTTCGCTCCCCACCACAGGAGCAGGTACACCCACACAAATGTAGACAAAGAGTGTAGAGCACATTGCAGGAGGATCCTCTTTCTTTTTGGGACAGAATCCTCCTCCTTAAGAACAAATATCACTTACTCTCCTTAGCATATGTTTTGGATGAGTTTGTAATTGTTTTTAATGCTAGGATTAGCCATTCTTTATAAATTATAATAAGCATACTCGATTGTACCTTTTCTTGCTGTTGTGTAGGTCAACATGCTCATGAACTTTAAGAACTGCGCTGAGGATGAAGAGTGTCCTATTCCTGATGAGGTCCGCGAATCTATGCTGACTTTTCACAATGCTCTGCTGGCACACTGTGGTCAGTCTTTATCTACTGTATTAAGTGGCATTATCTGACATCAGCATTTAAAATGAACACTGGAACGAAGTATCAGTACAGTATCTTCTTTAAAACTTCCCTCTCAGGTGTTCATATTGAAGAAGAAGAACAAGAGGAAGAAGTGGATACTTCTCTCCGTGGACGACTGCTCCGTATTTTGGAAAAGGTGAAAAGTGTCCGCCAGAAGAAGGTAGAGGTGGAGCCTGAGCCACAGGAAGATAAAAAACCAAGTGAGCCTCTCATCTTTTGCATATCAAGTACAACTGTCGTAAAACTGTATCTTTTGGAGACGTTTGTCTGGAGAAAATAGAAATATTTCACCTTGTTAAGTGATCAAAGACAAAGAATGTAAATGTAATATATTACAGTCTTAAAATCATATGTAACCACTTTGCATTGCATTGACACCCATGATGAGCACATGCCAGTGACTACGTAAGTCTTTTATCACATATCAAAATCCTCTTCCACAATCACATTAATACAGTAAATAGTGTATTGTGTATTACTGCTCTCTTTACTCTGTTTACCAGGTACATTGCAGGAGCTGATTTCCCATACTATGATCCATTGGGCCCAGGAGTCATTTATCCAGAACCCTGAGCTAGTGCGTATGATGTTCAGCCTCCTTCACAGGCAATATGATGGGCTGGGTGAGCTCATGCGTGCCCTTCCTAAAGCCTACACCATCAACGCTGTGTCAATTAACGACACTATGGACCTGCTGGAGTGCCTGGGCCAGATCCGCTCACTGCTTATTGTCCAGATGGGTCCAGAAGAGGAGAGGCTTATGATTCAAAGCATTGGGTTAATATCAGATTTAATTTATTCTGAAAATCTTGCTTTGAAATGACTTATTTGATTGTCATTATTATTGTTGAACATATTTTTGTTTTCTTCAGGAACATCATGAGTAACAAGGTTTTCTATCAGCACCCTAACTTGATGCGGGCTCTGGGCATGCATGAAACTGTCATGGAGGTCATGGTTAATGTCCTTGGCGGTGGAGACTCAAAGGTATATTTTAAGTATGCTCAATTTGCAGATAGACCTTGCTTTATATTACCACCAGGTAATAGATACAAATGGACCATAATACCAACGTTATATGCTCCTTAACTTTACATTTGTAACATGCTTCATGCTTCCTTCCAATAGGAGATCAGATTCCCTAGAGTGGTGACCAACTGTTGCCGTTTCCTTTGCTATTTTTGTCGCATCAGTCGTCAAAATCAGCGTTCTATGTTTGACCACCTCAGCTACCTTCTCCAGAACAGTGGCATCGGCCTTGGTGATTGTCTTTGTTGAGTTCCAGCATTATTCGTGATGATTTATTCTAGATGTGTGAACTGTGATAAACGCTGGACATGCTGTGTTATTCTTGCAGGAATGAGGGGCTCTACCCCGTTGGACGTGGCTGCAGCCTCTTGTATTGACAACAATGAGCTGGCATTGGCTCTCCAGGAGCAGGACCTAGAAATGGTAAAACACAATCCAATATGTACAAAATAAGCACTGTGCAAAAAATGTTTCATTACTTGAGCACTCATTTATTTCCAGGTGGTGAAGTATTTAGCTGGGTGTGGGCTTCAGAGCTGTCCAATGCTACTGGCTAAAGGCTACCCTGACATTGGCTGGAATCCTTGTGGTGGAGAGAAATATCTTGACTTTCTTCGTTTTGCCGTATTTGTCAATGGTCTGATTTTTTTATTTGCAATATTTAATTCCAATGCACATCTTGTTTCCATTTTACTCCTTTATGAATTATAGTTCATCTTTTTTTTCTTTTCCTCTTGCAGGAGAGAGCGTAGAGGAGAATGCCAATGTGGTGGTACGTCTCCTCATCCGCAGGCCTGAGTGCTTTGGTCCAGCCCTAAGAGGGGAGGGTGGTAATGGTCTGCTGGCTGCAATAGAGGAGGCCATCAAAATATCAGAGGACCCTGCAAGGGATGGCCCTAGTGTTAAGAAAGACAGACGCTTTCCCATGTAAGAACTCTTAGCTTTGGTTCCACAGCCTTCTGATGATATGTAATAGAACGCCATAGAGTGCTTTATCTCCTCCAGTGTTGCTGTAGCAGAAAGATTTAGAGCTGCTATTTTTTTTACTGGTAGGTTTGGAGGAGAGGAGCAGCACGAGGAGAACAAGGTGCACCTAGGAAATGCCATCATGTCCTTCTACTCTGCCCTTATTGACTTGCTGGGACGCTGTGCCCCAGAGATGCACGTAAGCTGTTTAGTAGCTACAATTCTGGACTTAAACATGCTGAGAGAGAAAGGAAAAGACAGGAATAGGAAATCTAGTTAAAAATGTCAAAACCAACCTTTGTGTCTACAGCTGATCCAGGCTGGTAAGGGCGAGGCTCTGAGGATCAGGGCCATCCTGAGGTCTTTGGTCCCTATTGAGGATCTGGTTGGAGTCATCAGTCTTCCGGTTCAGATTCCTTCTTTTGGAAAAGGTAAAGACTCTGGAGAACATACTGAATTTCTGAAGTCTGTGTTTATTCATTTAATGCACACAGAGTACGATCTTAGTATCCCGACTAGCTCTCATTCATGTTTTAACTACATTTAATGTTACCATACGCTGTATACAGCTGTATGCTGAAGGCTTCCATTGGCATCAGATCAATTCTGTCAAACGTTGCATATTTTTGATAATTTTTCTAAAATGTTTTCTTTATGCCATGCTTAGACAACACCGTCATAGAACCAAAGATGTCAGCCAGTTTTGTGCCAGATCACAAGGCTCCAATGGTTCTGTTCCTGGACAGAGTGTATGGTATTGACAACCAGGATTTCCTGCTCCATGTGCTGGAGGTAGGCTTTCTGCCTGACATGAGAGCGGCTGCTTCTCTGGACACGGTGAGCCTCAAACAATTTATAAACAAACAGTCGTATATGGTCCTTGGGGAGAAGTGCATAGCAGGATTATTACCATACAATTAAACGACTTAATTCACTACTCTAATTTCTGTCCAACAGGTTGCTTTCAGCACCACAGAGATGGCCCTTGCCTTGAACCGCTACCTGTGCTCTGCTGTGTTGCCACTCATCACCAAGTGTGCCCCACTCTTTGCTGGCAGTGACCACCGAGCCATAATGATTGACTCCATGTTGCACACAATCTACCGTCTGTCTCGAGGACGAGCCTTCACAAAGGCCCAAAGAGACATCATTGAAGAGTGCCTCATGGCTTTGTGCAAGTGAGTTTAAACTCATGGCAGACATTTACTGTCATTTAATATTGCAAGGTTCATAAATGAAGTTAACATTGTCTGTCTTTCTTTCAGACATCTACGTCCATCCATGCTTCAGCACTTGCTAAGACGGCTGGTATTTGATGTTCCCATTCTCAATGAGTATGCCAAAATGCCACTGAAGGTATGAGGACCTTTTAAAACTATTAACCAATAAATTTGCCTTTGAGTTCACGTATTCTTCTGGTATTGATTTTTTACTTTCACTTTAATTTTTTTGCTTCCTACAGCTTTTGACCAATCACTATGAGCGGTGTTGGAAATATTACTGCCTCCCTAATGGTTGGGCCAACTTTGGAGTTGCATCAGAAGAGGAGCTGCATCTGACCCGCAAACTGTTTTGGGGGATCTTTGAATCACTAGCACACAAGGTGATGCTCCCGCAATAAGAAAGTTTTCTTTTTCAGTATATAAAATGGTGGATGGGCATATTGTGACATTTTGTTATTGTGATTCCAGAAATTTGATGCTGAGATTTTCAAAATTTCAATGCCATGCATTTGCGCCATTGCTGGAGCCATTCCTCCCGACTATGTAGACGCCAGCTACTCCTCCAAAACTGAGAAAAAGGCATCAGTAGATGCAGAAGGAAACTTTGATCCTAAACCAGTAGAGACCACAAAGTGAGAGGATTTCTGTCATTATGCCTGTCAAGACATAAAGTATCTCTCTTAAAATAATAAAAGCCAAATGTACTCTGATTACCCTCCCAACCACAGCACTATCATCCCTGAGAGACTGGACCCCTTTATCAACAAATATGCTGAATATACACATGACAAATGGGCCTTTGAAAAGGTAGAACTTTTGTTTTCCCTCACTGTAATTGTTGACAGTAGTCTAATACTATTCTTCAGCTAATTCATGAGCAACATATTGGATTAGTTTGATCATAGCAGCAGCTATAGATTATGTGCTGGAGTGCATCAAATTTATTATTCCACATGGATACAGACCTCCTGCAAGTAAGAAGGAAACCATCATATTTGTAAGCTTGAATGACATCTTTAATACTTGTATGTTTCAGATCCAGAATAACTGGTCGTATGGTGAGGTGCTAGATGAAAATGCAAAAACTCATCCCATGCTCAGACCATACAAAACCTTCTCAGAGAAGGTAGGTTCACAGCCACACTGTGCATTGAATCTTCCTGTACTTTGACTTCACCAGTCTATGTTTCTGATCACACGTCTTTTCTTCTGGCAGGACAAAGAGATCTATCGTTGGCCAATCAAAGAGTCAGTCAAAGCCATGCTTGCATGGGAGTGGAACATGGATAAAGCTAGGGAGGAGGAGGAGTCAGAGAAGAAGAAGGCAGCATCACGAAAAATCTCCCAGACTGCTCAGGTATAGAGCAGTTGGATGAATGTACTAATATCTTATAATGCTATCACAGTGAAGTTATTTATTGAACAGTATATAATGGGGGTGTGACGAGACACTTAACCCACAAGACGAGACGAAATTCAAGATTGGGTTCATGAGATCGAGACAAGATTTTAACACTATTTTAAAGAAATCTTTAATGCTAAAATATGAACAATTTCTTTATTTTCAGTATTCTGATGCATTTTTCGTGCTTTCAGATCTGTTTCACCTGTAGATCAGTTTATTTAATATCATCCCTGCTGAGTCATGATTTAGTCTTCCCTTCTCTTCTGTGTCTTTGGAGAAATAACCTCTTTAAATGTGCAGGTGGCGCATTTTCACCTCAATGACAGATTATTTCATTTTAATTCAGTAATAGCTCCTATAATTTAGTACATTTATTTCTTCAAAACTTTCTGCACATTCAGAATCTCTTACATATCAGTGTTCTCTGACATGTCAAGAAAAAAGTCATAATAATTCCAGACTAACGTCGTCATTTATTGAGTAGGATACCGTCCCTTTACTCTGCTGCACATTATGTTATTTATCCGCTGGTATAATGTTATCCCCTTCACACCGTTTGACCAACGCAGTTTTGGGACTGCATGTTGCATGTGAAACCGAAAGTAATGGACACACTTTTGATCAGGCAGAAATGTTTCCACAAATCCACACACATGTTAACTTCAGCCACTCATAAAGTGCTCACAGTCCTAAACAGAGCAAGTTTGCGCTTCAGTTTTTAGATGTTTATTTTGCAAATCTGTACCAGCTACGTTAACACCAGGCATAGCTGTCTGGACTCACAATGAGGGCGGTGCGGTTCACTCGATTAGGTATCAGGGCGTACGCCAGTGTGGCATCAGCTGGGCGGAGTTGATTATCTTAACAAGTCTATCTTATCAATTATACATTTGTATTTCACTGCGTGAAAAAATTAATGTGTGGCTTGACAGCATGTGAAAAAAGTGAATTGCGTGGGTTTCGCGAGACGGCTTTTTATCTAACAATAAATCTTGACACAATTTAATCTGGCCCCAGATCTCATCACACCCCCTAGCATCTAGTGATAACTCTTTCTGTTCTAGGCGACCTATGACCCAAGCCATGGCTACAGTCCACAACCCATTGATATCACACACATGGCTCTTTCAAGGGACCTGCAGGTATGGCAGTAAAAAATGTAAACTTTTGTGCTCTGATGTTAGCATCAGATCAATATTAATAGTTTATATCCATTTACAGTCTATGGCAGAGCAACTGGCAGAAAATTACCATAACACCTGGGGACGGAAGAAAAAGCTGGAGCTGCAGTCCAAAGGTTAAGATTTTTTTTTTCGAGGAGGGAACCTAGACATATGGAAACTGAGAGATTGGGCTTTTGTTCATTTTCTTTAAGAGTTTTAATTTGTGCTTCTGTATGTGCAGGAGGTGGAACACATCCTCTGCTGGTGCCTTATGATACCCTGACAGCAAAAGAAAAGGCACGAGATAGAGAGAAGGCTTATGAGTTGCTCAAGTTCCTGCAGCTTAATGGATATGCTGTCACAAGGTAATGAAGCAGAAGAACAATGTCTGTAGACCATTTAGCAGAGAAGTGTATTTGTTTCATGCAATTAAAATGTATTTTCATTTAAGCTGCTAACATATTTTCTGTTAAGTATGCTGATTGTGTATTTTTAGTTTTACATAATGCTTTCTTTTTATGACCATAGATTCTTTCTCTATTACGGAACTTGACTAATTGAACTTCCAAACTTATAGTTAGAAAGTTGACTGAAATAATGTTTTTATGATTTGCACAGTTACTCATGGGGGGAATCTTTCAAAAGAGTTAAAGTCTGTTTCACTTCAGGGGCCTGAAAGATATGGAGTCTGACATCTCATCCATTGAGAAGAGATTTGCTTACGGTTTCCTGCAGAAGCTGTTGAAATGGATGGAAATTGCACAGGAGTTCATTGCTCATCTTGGTACTGTGGGGCAAGGATGCAGAACAGATACCTAAACATCTGATATAATTGTATTTGTGTAACTTAAACTAGATATATATTGCCCCTGTTATTGAGATATTATCATATTTGGAAATGTGTTTTACAGAGGCTGTGGTAAGCAGTGGACGAGTGGAAAAGTCTCCTCATGAGCAGGAAATCAAATTCTTTGCCAAGGTGAGACTATTGTGTAAAACTAGTGTGGTCAAAATTTTAAAGACCCAACTTGTCATCATCACTGTACTGAGTGCAAAAACTCTCTCTTTGAAAACGCTCCCTCCTAGATCTTGATGCCTCTAATCAACCAGTATTTCAAAAACCACTGCCTCTACTTCTTGTCGACACCTGCAAAAGTCCTGGGTAGTGGTGGCCATTCTTCCAACAAGGAGAAGGAGATGATTGCAAGGTGACCTCTCATGATCTACATATAAGACACAAAGCTGTTATATTATGTATTATTTTCATGTACAGTATCACTTTTGCCCTTTTATCAGCTTTTCCCTTTTTTGCGTTTTCCTTCCCTTCCTTTCCTTCTCATCATAGTATCTTCTGTAAAATGTCTGCTCTGGTGAGACACAGAGTTTCTCTCTTTGGTAAGATATCAGTTTCTCAACATCAGTCTTTCTGAATCTTTTCAGTCTTTTCTGTGTTTCTCATATGTGACTGTATTGTATTGACTATAATATATTTTTCAGTCTCCCAGGTCAGAACAAGTGATGTTGCTCTTGTTTTATATGCGTTTGCATTATGCACACATCTGTATTCTATGAAAGACATCATAACAGCAGAACTGTATTTGTATGTGCAGGAACAGATGCTTCAGCAATCGTTAACTGTCTTCACATTCTGGCACGGTCATTGGATGCAAGGTTCGTTTTTTTTTTGACAAGGTGCATAATGCCATCAAGATGAATGCATGCTCTGAATTGTTTTTCTTTGTCATTATACTCTTCCTACTTCTCATCATTAGGACAGTAATGAAGTCAGGGCCTGAGATTGTGAAAGCAGGGCTGCGGTCGTTCTTTGAAAGTGCTGCTGATGATATAGAGAAGATGGTAGAGAACCTCAAACTAGGCAAAGTATCCAAAGGCAATCAGGTAAAAGAGGAAGTACACAATTTTTAAAGTGGTCTTGCACATATTGCTATCGCTGACTGTTGCAAATGATCTGTTAAATACTGGATCTTCCAATATTCAAGGTCCATTGTCATGTGCTGCTTCTCTCCTTTAAAGCAAGTGAAAGGCGTGTCCCAGAACATAAACTACACAACCATTGCCCTGCTCCCAGTGCTTACGTCCCTGTTTGATCACATAGCTCAGCACCAGTTTGGAGATGATGTCATCTGTGAGTGATTTCACGTTAGTACTATTACATGGTTTACATGGTGTTTTATTCATTTGTCTTGACACTGCTGTACCTGTCATTGTCACTTGCATATAGTGGATGATCTGCAAATGTCATGCTATCGCATCATGTGTAGCATCTACTCCCTAGGGACTGTCAAGAATCCACATGTTGAGAGGTAACTCCATATCTGCATACAGTTCAGTCTATAATATTGCCACATTTAGAAGTAGATATTTGGGAGGATTTTGTTTTTGTACTTTTCCTTCACATTTACAGGCAGAGGCCAGCTCTTGGAGAGTGTTTGGCTCACCTTGCAGCAGCTATGCCAGTGGCCTACTTAGAGCCCCATCTAAATGAATTCAACGCTTTCTCTGTCTACACCACAAAGACACCCAGGGAGAGAGCCAGTGAGTGCTTTACTCTTTCCTCGGTTTTGTTTTCTGTCTAACAAAGTATTGTTATTGAGTTTGATTTCTTTCAATACTCCTCTTATGAATGCCAAAGTCTTGGGCCTTCCCAATGAGGTCCAGGAGTTATGTCCAGACATTCCAGAGCTGGATGCCCTGCTAAAGGAGATTGGGGACTTGGCAGAGTCAGGAGCTCGTTATACTGAGATGCCTCATGTGATTGAAATCACTTTGCCCATGCTGTGTAACTATCTGCCCCGCTGGTGGGAGAGAGGACTTGAGAATTTCCCTGAGATGGAGGGCCGGATCTGCACTGATGTCACATCAGAACACCTTAATCAGCTGCTGGGCAGCATCATGAAAATTGTAGTCAACAACCTGGGTATTGATGAGGCCTCTTGGATGAAGAGGTTGGCTGGTGAGCACTGTTTTAAACTCTATTGATATGTCACAGTGTACACCTGATTGAGTTTTTGTACAAGTGAGATGACACTCTTTGTTTTCTCTCCTAGTGTTTTCACAGCCCATTGTCAGCAGGGCAAAGCCAGAAATGCTTAAGTCCCACTTCATTCCAACAATGGATAAGCTGAAGAAACGCACTTCCAAGGTGGTGGCTGAAGAGGACCATTTGCGGATGGAGGGTAAATCAGAGGGGGACGAGGAAGACGGCACTATACGTGATGAGTTTGCTGTCCTCTGCAGAGACTTGTATGCCCTCTACCCTCTACTTATTCGCTATGTGGACAACAACAGGTACAATAAAGTTACAAACATCATCACATTATACATTTTGAACCTTGAATCCTGTCAGAACATAATAAACTTATCTTTTCAAATTGTTCATTTGCCAGACTTGTTGTAACTTTGGGGAGCCTGAAAGTAATTTGTTCTGCTACAGGGCAAGATGGCTGACATGCCCAGACCCAGATGCAGAAGAGCTGTTCCGAATGGTTGGGGAGGTCTTCATTTTCTGGTCCAAATCTCATGTGAGTGTGTTTACTTGGCCTTTCAATGCAGCTATTTGTAGCAGCTCACATCCTTTACTATATTTTACCCCTGTCTCTCTCTGTTGCAGAACTTCAAGCGAGAGGAACAGAACTTTGTGGTGATGAATGAGATCAATAACATGTCATTCCTCACTGCTGACAGCAAGAGCAAAATGAGCAAGGTGAGTTAATGAAAGTTAGGGCCAGTGCTGAAGTGAGGCTGGTCTAATGTCAGATCTCTAATCAGGCTCACTGTGTAATAACTGTATGTGTTCCCTTTCTTTGTGCCCTTTTTTTCTTTAGCATGATTTCAAATTTTAGTAACTTTATATGTCATCATTAGTATGGCTTTAGAAAATTCTAAAATATTGTATCACTAATGATACAAACAAAGCAAACTAAACAGTAAGGCACTTATTCACCATCTTTGCCAGTTACAGGATTTTAAATGTTTTTTTCAGTGCCTAAGTTAGTGGCAGTTTCTTATTTTGTATGTACTCTTTTTTTAAATTTTCTTGTTACTGGTCTTGGTTAAACATAGCAAAGCCTGTTGTAACTTTGGGCGGTTATATTTTAATTCGCCATTTTGAAAACAATAGCAGTTGTTTTAACAATATTCTCTCTTTGGCTGTCCCTTGTCCTCTTCTTTTGGGTTGCGGCTGGGTTTCCAGGGCGGGGACTCAGAGGTTAGATTTTGTTCCTGCACGACCGCTGTGCTGACCGCATGGCACCTCACTTTTGGGGGAGCTTTTCATCAACCTCTCCAGCACACTGGCACATCTGATCCACACATATTCTAACACATTCCATACAGAGAGACATGACCCATGACAAAGAATTCAGTGGCAGTGACAAAATCTTTTTCTGTACACGCAGCTGTGTCTGCTTAGTCACGAATACTTTGCAGTCCATTACGAGTGGAACAAAACTCAGATGAGGATTTGTCATTGCTATAAATATATAGTTATTTATATTAATAGAATGTGAAAATCCTAGCCAGACGTGTCTTCAAAGGAGCAACAGATGGAGTTTGGATTCACTTACCCTCTTAGCATTGCTATCCCCTCAGTGCAGGAGCTTCTGCACTTTTACACTGACACACAGTCTTAGATTGGATCACTCCATGTCTTACACAAAATTTATTTCTACACCCATTCATACAAAAAGTGAATCTTTACTATAGGACGAGGCTCATTTTATTTTCATAAAGGATCTCTGGACAAAAGGGCAAGCCCCGTCTGTGGGCCATCCCCAGTCCTGCCAGTGTGTGAGGGGGGAGTCTGGAGGCGCTTGATGAAAGTACTCAGCTGTAGAGTTGGGCTCATGGCACTGGGCTTTACACCAAGCCCAAGGTGGCAGTGATAGCACAGTGCCATCATCCTGTCACTGAGTTTGCTCTTTTTTGATCATAGTTGAGTTGGAGTCTTCTAGTATGTCGTTTGTCTCTTTTCGTTGAAGGATGGTTGACCTGTAGCTTTTGTAATACAGCTTGTTGCCACTAGGGGATGATGTTAGTCTTCTCTGTGCTCTTTCTTCTCTCCTCCCTGGAAATGCCATGGCATCATCATGGTTTAGTTTCCTTTACACTGCCTAGTATCCACACTAACACATGACTTGATGCTTAACATCACTGAAGCAGATTTATTGAAACACTTGTTGGGTTCCCTCTTTAGAATGTGCTCAAAATGACCATGAACCTAACCAATACATTAATTCACCATATATTAAATATATTATTCCCCGAAATGCTTTGCACCCTGTCTCCTCTAAACTAGTCTTTCATAACACACTTAAAGCAGAAGCAGTGGTTGAGATGCTGAGTTAGTCCCTCCGGCACTCATAGTGTTTGTTATTTAACTTAGATATTGGGATTGACTGAATTGTACATGTCTGACAATGACATCCCATCAAGCACTGATAATTAAAGAAACACAGTTAGAAAGCCTGTAAATGGCCTCTTTTGTTTGCTTTCCCATTTCAGCCTTAAAGTACGTGTCTGAATTTGTGTGGCATTTTATGAACAGACCCACCTGTAAAATCTAGCCATTATTTCACAAGGCAAGCTAAGGGTTTACACACTTGAGCCACTGTAAAGAACACCATAAAGGTGACGTTGGATTTTGTACAGGTCAGTGGACCATATTAGGCAGCAATATGTGCAATATTTGAGTGGTAATGAGTAGTATCAAAATCACAACAGTCGCCCCCCAAGGTAGATTTACTTATTTGACTTTCTCAATTTTTCCAGTAACTTTGCATACTTACTTTATCTAAGGCAACCATTACTGTGTGACCCTGTTACCTACATTTCTGTGGCTCAAATAGAAGTACCCTGTGACCTATTCATAGAGCATGCATTTAATAGACTAAACATTCATATTACAAAATGCCTTTTTATATTGTAAGTTCTCACGTACATTTGCACATCTTGGAGGACTCCAGAAAGAGCAGATAACAGAAGGACTGAACTCTCACAGGAACTCTCAGAGGAGTTCAGGAGGCGAGCACAGGGACATACCCCTTAGACAGTGTGCTGTACAGTAGGTGTGTGATTTTAACAGCCTGTTACTAATAGGTCTAATTTCAAGAGTTTTGTTCTGTAACTTCATCTAACATGTTAATCTTTCACTAGGGCTGCTGTTAAAGAATTTAGCTATGTTTTAGCTTTCTATCCTGTCCATGGAATGTTGAATGGGCTGTCACTTGAATGAAATCTGTTTTCTGCTGCATGTTTTGTAAATGCAATTTCACTGATTTACTTTCTTAAAAGACCCATTCCCTTCAGCTTCACTTTGACAAAGCCAGCTATATCCCCACTTTGCCCTCACATTTTCACTATACCCTCTACTTACCAGTCGGAGCTCAGAGAAACAATGCTTTTTAAATTTGGGGAATAACAGGAAAAGTAGGCACTTACTTTTTATTTACACACTGTTGACGTGTCTAATAAGAATCCCCAGTGAATGTAGCTGGGTATTTCTACATGGAGAGACCTACTGTTATTGCACAATAAACAGCTCGCAGAACTGAACAGTGCTTAGTCATTACTAAAAGGTAGGGTGATGTTCAGTTGTTAGTATTAAAACAATCAAGGTTTGACATGAATTGTAATGAATACTGACCGTGCTGACAAACTCATTATGGTTATATATATACTTTGTGTGGTGTACAGTAGCATATTCATAGAATCATTGTGTTTTTGCTCTTGTGGTGTTGCAGTCGAAAAAATAGTTAATCGGTAATGAGGGCTTATATTCATGAAAGTGACAGCTTGGCATTGAATCAATGCAATGTGTTTGATACAAAGCAGTGATAACTGTGGTTTCATCCCTATGTCATTTTATGAGATACTGTGAATGCTTTTTGGCTTATTGTACTTTTTCCCAGGGTGGAGGTTCAGATACCGAACGTACCAAGAAGAAGAAACGTGGAGATCGTTACTCTGTACAGACTTCACTTATTGTAGCTGCCTTGAAAAAGATGCTCCCAATAGGCCTCAACATGTGCTCCCCTGCCGATCAGGAGCTTATCAACTTGGCCAAGATCCGATACTCTTTGGTAGTTTTTCTTTTCCTGATTGTGAATAACCTTGATTCTGGTAAACATCTGTTGTTTGATTTTTATCATGTTGAATACTATAGTATAGTAACCATTCCATAGCTGTTTTGACTTTCCATATCAAATTGCAGGAGGACAATGGATGATAAAACGTTTTACTTTACAGAGAGACACTGATGAAGAAGTAAGGGAGTTCCTGCAGAACAACCTTCATCTTCAGGGCAAGGTATAATTCATGGACTGTTCCAATAATGTTGTACTTCCATGGAAGCAAATTTGTAATAATAGATCATTAAATCAATCACAATACATTTTAGAAAGCTGTGTGTCCCTGTGTTGTGGAAAGGTGGATAATCCATCCATGCGCTGGCAAATGGCCTTGTACAAAGAGATGGCAGGGAAGGCTGAAGATGCTGACGCTCCAATGAAAGTTGTCAAGAGAGTGCAGGAGGTTTCTGCTGTCCTCTACCATCTTGAAGTTGTGAGTGGACATTCTCAACCATATGAACTGTAGTAGACTTTTATTTTCTAGCATAGAGTATGAGAAATATTATAAATATATTATTTGAATTTGATTTGAACATTGTGCTATTCTTTGTGTCTCTGTGAAAATAAAAAACAAATGGGTCAATATGTTTGTGTTTGATAGAAGGACAAAATGTGGCAAAAGTGATGCTGCTTTACAAGCAATTTACTAGCTACTTTGTCTAGTATAGACGGAGCACCCGTTTAAATCCAAGAAGATGGTGTGGCACAAACTGTTGTCCAAGCAGAGACGCAGGGCTGTGGTCGCTTGCTTTAGGATGACACCACTATACAACATTCCAAGGTGAGAAAGCTACATCTCTGTCAGAACTGACACGTGCATTGCAAAATAAATATGGCATAGAAACTGCAAATACAAGTTGTTTTGGTTTTTTGCATTGCAGGCACAGAGCTTCAAACATGTTCCTTGAGGGATACAAACGCAACTGGCTTCACACTGAGGGTTACTCATTTGAAGACAGGATGATAGACGACTTATCTGTAAGTGTTGTCTAACATCTATTTCATCTGGAGTTGGTTTTTCTGCACCCATGACTCGCCCTTCTTCTCCCTGTGCACCCCAGAAAGCAATGGAGCAGGAGGAAGGAGATGAAGAGGAGGAGAAAGAAACAAAGCCAGATCCCCTCCACCAGCTTATTCTGCATTTCAGTCGTACCGCTCTAACAGAAAAGAGGTTAGAAAGGTCCTCACTGATACAGCAATACTGAAATGCACAAATGCGGTATAAACTCAAGATGACATGTTATTTCTAGTTCATCAATTGTCTCTTCCTGTCCACATTTCAGTAAACTTGATACAGATCATCTTTATATGGCATATGCTGACATTATGGCAAAGGTGAGTCTTTGCAGAGGATTTTGACTATGATATTTGATGTCCATAATGTACTTTGAAATGCTCATTTTCTGTTTTTTTCCTCTCCATTTATTCAGAGTTGTCATATTGGTGAGGAAGAAGAAGGGGGAGAGGAAATGTTGGAAAATGCTGAGGATGAGATGTCCTTTGAGGTGCGACAGTCAGAACTGGTAATGGGCGGCCAGGGGCTGGGGACCAGGAACACATTGGAGCGGTAGCTCTCAACGCATTGAGTGACCTCATCATTGGAACATTACTCCACAACCACATCCTCTCTGTCTTTCTTTGTTTTGTCTCAATTCCTCTGTCTGTTCTGTCGGTGCCCTGTCTCTTCTGTTTGTATGTTGTGCTGCATTCATTGTGAGTTGCTTGCTTTATAAACTCAAAGCTCCAATCCAGATGCTTTACTGTATCCTAATGTACCCTAATCTTTTCAAATCCTACTACAACTTGAGCCTAAAAAGTTATTGTACAATTTTAATGAGAACCTCAATTATAAAGTATTATAAAGTATTTCTCATTCTGATTTAAATATACCATTTACTGTATCACAAGATCTATTAGTCCCGTATACACTTGTTTGTGCCTTGAATCTGGATTGGGTCTAATTAGAATAAATTAATTAAATGTAATTTAACATCAACAATAATAATAATGATAATCAAAATAATAATCATCACACTAATAATAATTCAACTTTTCAAAATCAGTTAGATGAATGATGTAAACCACTTTGGATAAAGTTAAGAAAATCAAGCAATGTGTAAGAAACACTTTGGTCAAAGATTTTCCTGTTATACCACACTGCCCAGTCCTCTGATTTTTCTCTGGAGCTAATAGAATTGGAGTTAACTGGAAGGGTTTTTTTTATACTTTATGGTTTACTGTAAAGGACAACACCAGCTGCCACTGTGCAGGCCTTTACTACATTCCTTGTGTCAGGTTTATGAGTCTCACACACTGCACTCATTGATACACACTGTGCAGACTTCACTACTATAAGCAATTGGAGCTGAACTTTTAAGTAACTCCAGTGACATTTTTATTTGTTTGACCATAAAAAAAGTTGTGCTTTGTCAACATATATTGTTGCTTTAAACTACTAAAAAATATTTATAAATTCATAAAATGCCTTCAAAACATGTGAGGGCTCATATCAAACTGGGGAGTTAGACATGCTGAAAGACTTTGGATGCGTTTTTAAAGTCCATTCAAATTCGAATCTCTACAGAAAATGATTGTGAATGTGATTTAACACCAACACATTGAGTAGTAATGTCATTCCCCCCAGTTTCTATAGCTGTCCCATTTGTCTTTCTCTCTGTCTCTTTCCCCATCACTCCATGTAACCCAACCCTCACCCTCATAATACCGGTATTTGTTAACTGAATGCTACTAATCAATGTTCCCTTCTCCCACTCACATAGCATACTTACAGACTACAGTGAAAGCCAGTATAGAACATGTAATGTTAAAAACTATATATTCATACACATAGTCATGGTTTGGTTTTAAAAGTCAATTCACACACATTATATAATGCATAGTTCACAATCAGGTTTCATTAGATAGTCAGGGACCACATTGTAACAGTTTGAGGTCCAACTGCCCGACACATAGTGGGTAGAACATGGCCAGGCATATGTGGGTGGGTGGGAGGGGGGTTGGGTGTGGGAAGGGAGGGAGGGAGGCAAGGGGTGGAGGGTTGGGGGTTGTTTTAGTATCAGGATGTGGGATGCTACAAGTTGATTTGTGATGTGGCTGAACAGAGGAATGTCAGTTTGTCCTCTGGATTCTGAGATATTTTTTGATTTCATTTGATTGCCATTTTCTTTCTATAGCTGGAATTTCATTCCCAGGTGGCTCAATGCTATTAATAAAGAATTGTGCATTAGCACCACTCAGAGCCAGAGCAATTTTTTTGCTTTAAAGCTGGTGCAGGCAATTTAGTTCAAAAGCATTTTTACTGTATTTGTTGAAATTGTCTTTACATCCCAACAGCAATCAATAAATCAAATGTTCTGAAAAATCTGGTAACTGTGGCTGTCGCAGGACTGTAATAAACACGGCCAGTCATTTCATTTGATGATTGGCTGGCCGACCAGCTTGTCTACCTACCTACCTGCACACTCTGCCTGTGCACTCACTTCGCATGAAAATGTGTGTTGGTGGAGTGGCTTTGGAGGGAGGCCTGAGGGGAGGGCGTGGGATTTTTTTCGGATGGATAATTTTAAAATATAGCGGTCTCTTGCTAGTTGCCTACTCCAGCTTTAAGCGATGGATCAAACCATTTCTTAACACAAAGGCACACTATTATGAAATGCCAAAGAAAATTATCCGATACAGAGGTTTTACAGCTCTTGTCCAAAGTATCTTATTTGCAGGGCTACTGCAATAAAGAAACTTTGGTAAGCTGTATGGCCAAAATGCTTAGCCAATGAGGCTGTTTCCTGTAGTCTAACGCTTGCTCTAGCCAGCAAACGTGAAGAAGTAGTATAACAACTCCATGACTAATAAAGTGGGGTGACAGAATGAATGCAAGAGTCAGACAGGTACTTTAAAAGGACAATAACAACCCATTTTGCTTGTGAAAAGACAATATTACTGTACATACGGTAGAAGAGAAATGAAAATTAGCAATATTTTAATATAAAACAAAGGGGAAAGGCATGACGTGACATTGATTTATTAGTAGGTAATTCATAGAACTTATCAATTAATAGATAATTTCTCTTTAAAGATCACATTATGTTTAGATGTGTAATGCTACAGATAAGTTAATTAGACAGTAACAAGGTGAACAGTTAGGGACTTGAGTGAAAGGAGAGTGAATGTGAAATGAAATTGGGAATATGAATGGATAGAATGGACTACATTTTGAACAAACTACTTTTTTTACATTTAAACACCTGGAGCCAGTAGTACATTAGGTGTTTACTGAGTGGAGTTTTATGTTTGAATTAAAACCGGTTGCAAAACAGAAACTATTTTTTGTGTAAAGATTCTTTGTTTTGAGATATTTATACCCAGTAACTGCCAGGTCTAACTGTTGTGTGGCTAATTGAACCAACTGAAGCAACGTACATTAGCTTGCTAATATATGTCAGAGTTAGAGTGAAAAGTAAAAGAAATAATAATATGGTCGACACATCTGACCTGAAACTTGATCAATTTAATGGTGCAATCTGATTTAATAAATTCCTACTTTAATACTAGCTAGTAGTTAGTAAGAACTGCGGAGGGACTTTACATTCAAACTTAGTAATATATTTATGAATAGCTGATGCCACTCAATCCTGGTGTATTTAAGGCTACCACTGAATATTTCATCAAAAATCTGACATGACCTGAGTCCCCTCTATCTATTTAAATTCTCTTTGACAAATATAACAGCACCAAATGCTCATAATGCTTCTATCCACCACAGGAAAAAGAAATGGAGAAACAAAGGCTCCTGTACCAGCAGGCCAGGCTTCATAATCGTGGCGCTGCAGAGATGGTCCTGCAAATGATCAGTGCCTGCAAAGGTAGTCTTGCTAACTCCCTTTGGTCAACACTTTTTGCCTGGAAACCTGCCTGCACTGTGATTCAGTTTTTCCTTGCCAAGTCTATGACTTTGTCCTTTTTCATGTAGGTGAAACTGGCCCAATGGTGACTACAACCCTCAAGCTGGGTATCTCTATACTTAACGGTGGAAACAGTGAGGTTCAACAGGTATGTGTTCACAAAAGAAACCTTTTTCTTCTTTTATATTATGTTATTCTGAATTTGAAGCACCTTTTATGGATTCCCCCCTCTCTTTTTTCTTAGAAAATGCTGGAGTACTTGAAGGATAAGAAAGACGTGGGCTTCTTTTTAAGCATCCAGGCATTGATGCAGACATGCTGGTCAGTTGTCAGTCAATGAACACAATTTTCACCTTTTGAATTGTGAAGTAATTTAGGTGTATTCATTTGAAGAGTTTGGTGTGCACATCTAAAAATGGGTTCATGTTCTCTGCAGTGTCCTGGATCTAAATGCCTTTGAGAGACAGAACAAGGCAGAGGGGCTGGGCATGGTTTCGGAGGAGGGCACTAGTAAGTCTCAGCAGGCGAAACACCACAACACAGCTATTATTTAATTTTGTCATGTTGTTGATTTTCTGCATCGTTTGCAGGTGCACATTGTTGAATACACTTACCTCACCCATCTCATTACACAGTAATATACACAATCACCAGCTATGGGATACAGGTGAAGATGGCACACATTTGTCTGGATGAGGATTTAAAAACATACTGTAGACTGCTTTGCTGTTCAATCAACAACACAAGCAAACACATTCAAAGCACATCTGAAAGGTCTATAGCAATTATTTGCCGAGACAATTCAACAGCTCAAAAACAAATGAGTTGCAAATTACACCATTATTCATTGTTCGACAACATACAACACAGCGCCACAAATAATAGCTTTGTTAGGCCTACATGGGCTACATTTATCATCAAGCTGTAGTATATTTTGTCATCCGTACACCCTAAGGGATGATTACCTAAAACTATTCAAGGAGATCTTTTTTTATTTTAGAATTTCTTAGCACGTACATCATTTGGTGACAAAGGATAAAAAATTGTGCACAGCAAGTGTGCCAAAATAAGCTAATTGAAATCAGACTATGTGCAAAATATGTTGAAAAACATCCCAAATAGGTTCATTCTGTGTATAGTAGGTTAGAGACAACCTGTGCCAAAAACACTGGAGATTTCATGTTTTTTGAGCAACATCATATACATTTTGGAGGGATAATTATGGAGCTGACAATTTTACTTTATTCAGTATCAGATTTTAGGGTATAGTAAGACAATAGTAAGGATGGTCAAATTGCAAAATCCAAGGTAATGGATGGTCAAATTTTTGTTAGTGACTGTAAATAACATATCTGCCTCATTACTGTTAACATAGATCAATCAAAATAAGTTAATGATTTAATAATTACATTTAAGACATTCTGAGCATCCATTAATTCATCTCCCTTTAAATGTTTTCCATCTGTCATTTACTGTACAAATGAATTGAATTAAATGATTAGTTTCCTAACTTTAAATATGATTAACACTTGGATAACTGTTAAAGGATTTGATTGAAGGACTTTTAAGTAGTTTGACTTTTTGGGGGGAGCTTCACCTACTGTTTTACCGACTTTTGTCATCTAATTCTGGAGGTTCATTTGAAATTTTACCTGGATGAATTTGCCATGGAATGTTGTTAATCTCCCCCTCCTCATCTCTTAGTCCTCTACTGTTGTCAACACACTGATCCTCTCTCCCTTCCCCACGATCACTGCCACCTCTCCCTTGTCCCTCCTTTCATGGTCCTCAGACATGAACCTAGATCGGGGTAAATCATCTTTCTGTCCATCTGCCTCTCTGCTCTCTTATTCCTCATTCTCTCCACTGTCCCTCTTGTTCCATCACTTCTTTTTCTAACACTGAAATTCCACCAAGAGAGGATTGGTACCTCTGTCCATCTGTCATGTTCATAGCTTGTTCCCGTCCTCACATTTCTTGTTCAAAGGCAATAAATGTAATCTGGTCTTTTCTGCTCATGAAAAACTACTAAAACTTTTTCCTTTGAGAGAAAAAAATTAGGAATAGTTTCACAACTATAATGACTTATTTTTCAGCCACATCTTTTATACAGAAGCTTAACTTGAAAATGGCTACAAATATTGTTGTAACTGCAATCTTTATAACGAATATGCATCAAGTTTGAATAGACACAAATCTATTAGATTATTTTTAACCCGATTTAATCACAAAATGTGAAAGAATATTCTAGTAGATTTGAGTAAACCAACTCTTTAACTTGCTTATAGTTAACTAATACGTAACTTTAAGGAATAAACAGTTACAAGTCTGTTGGAAAACATTAGCTCAAACTGTAATTTTGATACAAAACATTTGATAAGAACGTCTTCCCCTTTCCTCTGATGTATTATATCATGCGCTGGATTGCCTTCAACATTTTGATGGACAATGCCCCAACCTCTCTGACATTTATCACCGCTGCATTAGAGCAAAGTTGGTGTGTGCTGCATGGTTCTGTGTCTGTGTGTCTGTGTGTGTATTCATTATGACCAGTGGTGGACTGGGATGTTAAGAAGGCAACTAAGAAATCAAGAAATATTGTACATATACACTATACAGCCCATTTTTGTATAATATTTTAAAATGATGCGGTGATTTTATATATTCCCTTATGTACTTTTACAGTGATTAATCAGCCCACCAGTAAAACTCCAGATGACCAGTTCACCCCTGAGTACTGTAATATTTTAACTTAAATGCTGTCTTTCTATCTGTACAGCTCTGCGTTATTACTGTCTGCTTACTTTACTTTCTTTGTCTGTTTCTGTGTTAATTTTTCACTGCAACTTGCTTATACATTAACTGTATGCATTTGCTGGTGATGCCTCCTTTATGATGCTTGACATGATTTTTTTTGTCAGCACACAGACATTTGTTTTTCTTCTAATCAATTTATTTGTACAATTTACTGTGGCTCATTCTTTATGGTAAAAAAAATCAATACTCAGTGTGTCTGTTACTAAAATCCATTAAGAGATTATGGTAAGTTGAGAAATTAATTTTCTTTTCTATCCCCACCTTTTTAAACTCATGCAAACTGTTTCAGTAGTCCCCAGTAAGAGTTTTTATCCACTGTATTCAGTCTGATCTCACCCTGATTTTAGGATGTAACTTTCCTTCATTTCATTTTCTTTCAGATGAGAAAGTAATGTCAGATGATGAGTTCACCTGTGACCTCTTCCGTTTCTTGCAGCTGCTTTGTGAGGGTCACAATAATGGTAAGAATGACTCACGTTTCAGATGAGAGTAAGACTTAATTCAAATCAAAGTTGTGCATTTCATTAAAGCAAACATGGTCAAACGTTACTACTTTTTAAAGTGATCTCTTTTTTGCTGTAGATTTTCAGAACTACTTGCGGACACAGACAGGCAGCACAACTACCATCAACATCATCATCTGTACCGTAGATTACCTCCTCCGGCTCCAGGTGCAACTTTTCATTTAGCATAAAGATGGTGCAGTTAAAAAAGATTCAAAATATTATATAAATATAATAATATAATATTGTCACAAAAACTACATATATAATGGGATGTGCTATTGAATGTGTAGCTGGTTGTTAGGATGTACCCATCCATTTTTGCTATACAACTTTGCCTTCAGTCATTCTATAGTTCCCAAAGACTTTTTGTTTGGTAGCTCAGATAATCAAGAAAGTCAGATGATCGGGACACTGTAAGTACTTTGTATGTAGTATTTGGAATTGGTTAAGAAGGGATTTATATGCCAAAACGAAGACCTTTTACCGTTCTAAAAATTCTTATTTAAACAGTAGAAAGTATTTCTCATGGTTTTGGAATCTACTTACCTTTCATGTTTTTCAATCAAGGAGTCTATAAGTGATTTCTACTGGTATTACTCTGGCAAAGACGTCATAGATGACCCTGGCAAAAGGAATTTCTCTAAAGCTATGACAGTGGCAAAACAGATTTTCAACAGTCTGACTGAATATATTCAGGTAAGATTTGACCATTTCAGGGATTTACACCAGCTGTTTTTTTATTTATTTTGTGTGTAACACTCTGTTTCTCTCATTAGGGCCCATGTACAGGCAACCAGCAGTCCCTGGCCCACAGCAGGCTGTGGGATGCTATTGTGGGGTTCCTTCATGTCTTTGCTCACATGATGATGAAGCTCGCACAGGTACGCACATATGATTTCATTAATTATCAAAAAGTATTTATTTGTTGTAAACATCTAACTCAGTGGTGGCTTTCTGTAGCATGTGTGGACTGAGCTCCCTGACCTCAAATCTACACTTGTATAATCAATATTGACAGAATAGATCAGTAATTCAACTTTGGCCTCGTGACACATTTTATTTCCAGTGACCATGACAAAAATCAATGGTAACCATGAAAGGCACAGTTTTACCCAGCTGCATTGCTCATTTTCAGTTTCATTTTGGCTCTCTGTTGTTATCATAAGGATCAAAAATAAGGGTCAACATAGCACTTATTGTGCATTTTGTTAGTGGAAGTTCAATAAATCACCCCATCATTGCAAAGCTTCCAGGAATTTCTTTCTGTGGATGTTCACTGGAATTTATCTCTACTGGGTACACATATAACAGTATAAACTATAAAATGGCTCCTTACCTGTGCATGAAAAAAATATGCTGTCACAGGCCTAATAGTATAATGCTTGCAAACCTTTGTTTAATAGATGGCCACTACACACAGCATACAATAAGCCTGAATATTACATTCAGCGAAGTCACTTTGGATTTCTTGATTCTCATGAAGTATTTCAACCATTTATTTGTACCTCTATGGCTCGATTTCTAAGTGGTTCTTTACAATCACGTTACTTCTGAATGGACTCCTTCTTCAAAGACAGTTTGTCATGTCATAGTAGGAAGTTGTAAATAATCAAATTAATGATGGTTGAATTCCATTTAGCTGCTTTAGTTTCAGGGTCCTGGTGTGCATGCTGGCTTACTGTCACACAGTCTTGGCTTACTGGGACACTTGAATAGTGCAGAGTCATCAGTTTTGTTATTTATACTGTAACACCTGTGTTTTTCTTCTATGACAAGCCAAGCTGTCTGCTGTAAAAAAAAGGGTCAAATGACTTAAAAGTCATTTAATTAATGAACAAACAAACCTGACCGAAAGTATGGAATCACGTTGATTACACATTATGTGGTGCAACTATTTGCTACAAATGA
This sequence comes from Lepomis gibbosus, assembly GCA_029875015.1. Classification (NCBI taxonomy): domain Eukaryota; kingdom Metazoa; phylum Chordata; class Actinopteri; order Centrarchiformes; family Centrarchidae; genus Lepomis; species Lepomis gibbosus. The sequence continues at coordinate 48,287 of JAPMOB010251479.1, forward strand.
AAGGTGAAAAATACTTTGAGGACAAGCCTATGACTTTCTCCCCTCTATACAGTTCTGCAGACATCCTCTGTGGATGACTGAGGCTAATGGACACCTTTATTATTAGTATAGTGTTTTGCATGCATAACCCTTTAATCATACATTCAAGTTCAGAGCCAAGCCATACTTCATCAAGTTCCCAGCTCAGCAGAGTCTTAACACATATAATGCCCATATCACACAATTGCTTTTCTGTGCGCTTTCCTTCTTTATCTTGTAGTAGTTTCAACTGTTCTGTCTTGCACCCATTGTACAGTGAACAGGGATCTTTTAAATGTGTATTTCCAAATTAAATGTTAATCTTAGTACATTACGTAAAAGATGTGTTATTTAGTGTGTAAATCTATACTAGCCCAAACATTGTTTTACTGTCTAACGAAATAAGATATTTATCATACACAAGAGTATTTAAAATGTAATGTTTTAAATTGTTTTACAACTGAATAATTGATTTATTATTTAAACTGTCTTCCACATGGTCATTGCAGGGTAAAGTATGTATCCATTTTATTTATGTATTGATGTGATATTGTGTTTACTAGTTTGTATTTTATTCAATGCTGGTTTCTCTTATCAGGTTGTTTTATACCCACCTGCTTTTAAAGATCAAATAGGAAAACTTGATTTGATATGTCTTAATTTGTGTATTATGGAAGATCTAAAATGCCCAGATTAAAACACATCAAACAAAGCAATGAAGTTAAATACAATATGCTTTGTCATTTGCATTGATATGTCATAATTAAATGAAACTTCTTTGATTTATTTTAATTTAGACATTTTAAATATTCCACTGTAAATAGTAGTTGTTCTTTACAAATAAAACCAAGCACAAGGTAGAAGGTGAATTTTAAAAGGTACATACTTCAGCACCTGGTTAAGTCATTGTGAAGTCACAACTAACCACACCCCATGTCATGTCAACCAAGACAAAACATCATTTGACACTCAAAAATTACTTAATATCTGTGAGAGATCTTGTTGAAAGACTTACTTTAGCTATGCCAGATCATTTTGGAAAAGTCATTAAGATCATTGCATTTGCAATAGGGTATTATATCCATGCGTTCAGTTTTTGCAAGGGGTAAAAAAGGAATGCAAAAATGGAAAAACTTATTTTCACAACTTGTATATACCACTCAGGTCATTAAACCCACACGCTTGACCTTCTTTTCTCCCTGAAACTAGTTCTTTAAAAAAAAACCTTTAGCCAGAATTAGATGTGATAGCAAAATAGTATTCTTTGAGACCTAAACTTTTCCTCACTCCACAGTTACACATTACTGTAGCTAAATCCCAAGGCATACCAAGTTACTGTATAATTCAGATCCAAAGAGAATAAAGTACTGAATATGAATTTCCACACAAAGCAGTATTCTCCTTACTATAAAGTGTTTTTCCTTGTTAAGTCATTAGCAGTACTATGAATGTTTAAAAGGTTTTTGCTTAATAATTTATTTCATAACAAAGAAGCAGGTGACTACAAAACCTCCTGATAGCAGGACCAACTTTTAACCTCCACTGTTGGAGTGAACACTTTAATATGAGATTATTTGGTGTTGGAATATACATTTTAATGTGACATCCACATTGTGTGCACAAATTTAACAGGGGTTAAGATTCTGTTGCCATTTTCAATCACTAATAATTAACCTGAAGGAATATGCTTTTCATTTGCGTTGTGTTGCTTTGTGGCCTCTGTGTTGCTTTGTAAGCATTAATATAACATTAGTATATAATATAACATAGTATAACATTAGTATTATTCATATATATGTATATATATATATTTGAACAGGTATTTCATAGAATTGAATTTATCTTCCAACTGAAATTCTGTTCATAGCAATCCCTGGCATATTTAGGATGTGAATAGGTATGTCCAAACAGATCATATAAAGAGAATAAGAAAAGGCCAGTGGCATCAAAAGAGCTGCTTTTTCTCTGGATGAAGGAATAATGACTTCAGTAATGAATTAGCAGGAGGTGCAGGGTTTGTTTACAATATTGTCGTGGCACAGTTGGAGACAACACTGTTGCAGATGTAACCTTTATTGATGTTCCAAGATGTCCATTTGTGTCACAAAGATTTCACCTTTTAAATCTAATGCTCATGTAATCACTGTTCAGATAGACATAGCTGACATTTAATTTGTATTTGCATTTCATATACACAACTATAGCAATAACAATATCATAAGAATGATTAGGTAATTAACAAATGTGTTGAAACCAGAATTTATGTAAAGCTTGAGGAGACATTTTTAACCATTTTCACAAATTCTGTCAGCATGAAGTTATTTAACGTCTTTGTTGTGAATGTGAGTGTATGCAACACACGGTATCTTGAATGTACACCTTATATCATAACAAGTATTTGGGTTACTATATGTTAAAATAATTTTGCGTGATAACTGTTGACACCTTTGAGTGTGTTTTCCATTTCACCAATACATCTCTCTAAAGCTATGCAAACCCCTTATATTTATATTTCTATTTATTTTAGGCTCTGCTGTCATTACTGTAAGATCTTGTGCGTCTTTTAATGTTCACAGGACTCCAGCCAGATCGGTCTGCTGAAGGAGCTTCTTGACCTGCAGAAAGACATGGTTGTTATGTTGCTCTCACTATTAGAGGGTAAAAGAGTTTCCGTCTGTTGTTTAGTTGCCAACATGTTTCATCTCTTCCACTCTTGTCCTTTTTGAAACCTCTGTTTGAATTTTACTCTGTATCATTCAGGAAACGTGGTAAATGGTACAATTGCCCGCCAGATGGTAGACATGTTGGTAGAGTCCTCCAGCAATGTGGAGATGATCCTCAAGTTCTTTGACATGTTCCTCAAACTGAAGGACATAGTGGCTTCTGATGCTTTCCGTGATTACGTCACCGACCCCCGAGGGCTCATCTCCAAGAAGGACTTCCAGAAGGCCATGGACAGTCAGAAACAGTACTCCCCTTCTGAGATCCAGTTTCTTTTGTCCTGCTCAGAAGCAGATGAGAATGACATGATCCACTACGAGGAGTTTGCCAATCGCTTCCAGGAACCTGCCAAGGACATCGGGTTCAACATCGCAGTTCTCCTCACCAACCTGTCTGAGCATGTCCCCCATGACACCAGGCTACAGAACTTCCTAGAACAAGCCGAGAGTGTGCTGAACTACTTCCGCCCCTTCCTGGGCCGTATTGAAATAATGGGTGCCAGCAGAAAGATTGAGCGCATCTACTTTGAAATCAGTGAAGTAAACCGCAGACAGTGGGAGATGCCCCAGGTCAGAGAGTCCAAACGACAGTTTATCTTTGATGTTGTCAATGAGGGCGGTGAATCAGAGAAGATGGAAATGTTTGTCAACTTCTGTGAGGACACCATCTTTGAGATGAATATAGCCTCACAAATTTCAGAGCAGGAGGAAGAGGAAAAGGGGGAAGAAGATGATGAAGGAGATGAAGTTGGAGGTGAGGGAGGACCAGGAGGGGGTGCAAGTGGAGGAGGTGATGAGGACAGTAACGGAGAGGAAGGGCAACCTGAATCAAGCTCTGCTTTTGCAGACTTCATAAACAGCACATTAAGTTTCCTAAGCATTTTCACCTTCCGCAATCTTCGCAGACAATATCGCAGAGTGAGAAAGATGAGCGTCAAGGAGATTGTTGTGGCTTTGTCCACGTTTTTCTGGACCATCCTAATGAGTATACTACACTTCATTTACAATGTGTGCAAAGGCTTCTTTATGATCATCTGGCAAACACTGTTTGGAGGAGGCTTAGTGGAGGGAGCTAAAAATATCACTGTGACCGAGATTCTAGCCAGCATGCCAGATCCCACGCAGGATGATGTGCATGGAGATGGACCAGGGGAGCCGAGGGCTGGAGAAGAACAAGACACTGGGGGGGCAACGGACACTGGAGAGACTGGGAGCGGAGAGGAGGAAGAAGAGGATACCCAGGAAAAAGAGGGTGGGAGGATACCAGGTATTGATGCTCCAGGTGGACTTGGAGACATGGGCGTAGAGTCACCTGTTGAACCCCCAACTCCTGAAGGAACTCCCATAACAAAGAGAAAAGTGGTGAGTTTTTTTCAACCTCAGGTGAATAAAGTGCTTGTAACTCATAGCTTATTATGCTGACAGTCATTTCCTCAGTGGTTGGATATCCAGTTTTAAATTGACACTAGAAAAAAAAAATCCAAATCTTATACAATCTAGTTGTTAAACAAAAAGTCAGATTTGAAAAACAATAAAATAAAGGGAAGGTTGAAGAGATTGACTGGTGGGCTATTGTGTGTGTTGTTTTTGTTTGTTACAGCCGCCAGAAGAGACTGATGCTAGCCAAAAACCGCCTGAACCTGTCCATGTAGAGGAACCTCCTCCAGAGCCTGAAAAGGCTGAGTAAGAGTCTTGAGTTGTTTTCTTGTCTACCTTAATTTGCTCTCCACATATTCTCTGTCTTACTGTGCTGCTAGATAGCAAACTAGACTTTTTAGTAGGGATGTCCAGATCCGATCACGAGATCGGAAATCGGACCCAATCACGTTGTTTCAGACTCAATCGGAATCAGGCGTTACCTCCCGATCAGGACTCGGATATAAATGTATATATATTCTCATTATTTTCTAACACATTTATAGTTATGCGGTGGCACAGAGTTAGACCCCACACACAAACAGAAACGCGTGCGGCATGACGTCACTTTGTTGCAGAGATGCTATAGAGGGTGTGCGCATGATGTCACAGAACACAAAAACGCAATAAAAAATAAGGAACATCTTGGATCTGTTTTTTCGCTCTTCTTTATTCTTTTTTTAAGGATTATAGAAGTATCGGATCGGGACTCGGTATCGGTAGATACTCAAAATTAAATGACTCGGACTCGAGGGCAAAAAAACCTGATCAGGACATCCCTACTTTTTAGCCAAGACCACATATACTGCAAATAAAAATAGTTTACTCAATCAATTTAGAATGGTTTGATGTGTGTGATCTGAATTCACAGCTTTGGTACATGCCTTGGATCATTTATGCAGCAAATTTTTGTTCCAACTGAATACAGCACCATCAACATCACTACCAGTAAACAGTACAATGTACAGTACAGTTGTATTTGTAAACAGTATAGAATTGGGCCTCTCTGTGGGGGGTGTGAGACATAGGCAAACTGATGGCAAAAGGCGGGTTGCACATCTGCAGCAGTGACAGTGCCTTAGTGCATCATGATTTGATTTTGATGTTGATGAAATAAGACAATAACCCTACTGTGTTTGTCAGTGTTGAAACTGGAGAGAAAGCAGAGAAAGAATCCCAGAGCAAAGAGGAAGAAAAGCCAGAAGAACCAAAGAAATCTGCAAAAAAGAAAGAAAAGATGCCGAAAAGGGCTGGAGGTTTTCAAATCTGGACTGAGCTGGAAACCCAAAGAAATAAATTTATGGTGACTGCCATTTGTTTCAGAGTTGATTCGCTTGCATCATTTCATTCCCTAATCAGCTGAACAATATTTATCTCTCTTTGTAGAACTACCTCTCCAGAAACTTCTACAACCTGCGTTTTCTGGCTCTGTTTCTCGCATTTGCCCTGAACTTCATTCTGCTGTTCTACAAGGTGAAGAAAATAAATTCACATTTGAATGATTATATTTTACTCAAGTACTCATTAATGTACTTGCACTAGTGTTAAGCACTTGTATCAAAGGAAATACATATTATTTAGTTTGACTTATATTTTGTGTGTTTGATAGAATCTGTGTGGTTCTGTTGAAAGAAGGTCTCCTTCTGTCAAGCTGTCTTGTCTCTACATTGTTTGGTTCTGTTTAGGTGTCCGACACGCCGCCTGATGGAGAGGAGATGGAAGGATCTGGTCTTTCGGAGGGAAGCGGACTGTTTGAAGGCTCTGGGTTGTTTGAAGGCTCAGGGGAAGAGGCTGAGGGATCTGGAATGAATGAAGGAGATGAGGACGTGGAAGACGTCCCGATTTATTTCTATTTAGAGGAGAGCACTGGGTACATGCAGCCCACATTAGCCTTTCTTGCCGCCCTGCACACAGTCATCTCATTCATCTGTATCATCGGCTACAACTGCCTCAAGGTATGATGGACAGATTTTGTGTTGCACTATGAACCATGTTCTGCTTTACACAAGAGAATGATTCAAAAAACTTTGCAAACCTCAGTTAAACAGAATTTGCAATTGTTGTTTTGGTCAGATTCCACTGGTGATCTTTAAAAGGGAGAAAGAACTTGCAAGAAAGCTGGAGTTTGATGGCCTCTACATAACTGAGCAGCCTGAGGATGATGACATTAAGGGCCAGTGGGACCGACTAGTCCTGAATACACCGTATGTATAATATGTTTTAAGATTAAGTAGGCACACAAGAAAAATATTTGAAATACAAACATGTTTTCTTTCTTAATGTAATCAGTAAATTATGTCCTGTTTTTCACAGCTCCTTCCCAAACAACTATTGGGATAAATTTGTCAAGCGAAAGGTGGGCTGCGTTTGACTTTGGTGGTTTAGACGTGGGCTCTGTGGTGCTTGCATAGTAAGGTGTAATGTAATGTCTGTGTCCAGGTTCTGGATAAGTACGGAGACATTTACGGCAGAGAAAGAATCGCTGAACTCCTGGGTGTTGATTTGGCCTCCCTGGATGTAAGTCAACAACATGAGAAGAAGCAGGAGGAACCAGACAGCTCTGTGTTTGCATGGTAAAGTACATCATTAACCAACAAAGATTCCATCTTTCTCTTTGATATTGAAACTAATCATTTAAAATGGATTTCGACCAATATTGTATCTTTTTAGGATGACCAGTATTGATATCAAGTACCAGATCTGGAAATTTGGCGTTGTTTTTACAGACGGTGTAAGCAAACCCATATTTATTTGTATACTGCACAATATACTACTATACAGTACTTAACTATACTATACTATGTGAACACAGCCTTTTCTTTAAAACTGAAACAGTTTTATCTGTTTTTTCTCTGTAGACTTTCCTTTATCTCTGTTGGTATACAATAATGTCTTTGCTCGGCCATTACAACAACTTCTTCTTTGCCTGCCACTTGCTGGATATTGCCATGGGTGTCAAGACGCTGCGCACTATCCTGTCCTCAGTCACACACAACGGCAAACAGGCAAGCGCAGAAGAAACTCAATAGTATGAATTTTGCTTCTGTCTGAATGTACTAACTCCTGTTTCCTTCATGTCTCTGCTAGCTCATGATGACAGTGGGCTTGTTGGCCGTGGTGGTCTACCTCTACACTGTTGTTGCCTTCAATTTCTTCCGCAAGTTTTACAACAAGAGTGAGGATGAAGATGAACCAGATATGAAATGTGATGACATGATGACTGTAAGTCATGGTTGATATAACATTGTGCACTTTGATACATTCATGTCTGCACCAATTTCAAAACGATCCCTTTACTTCACAGTGTTACCTGTTCCATATGTACGTGGGTGTGCGTGCTGGTGGAGGCATCGGAGATGAGATTGAGGACCCTGCTGGAGATGAATATGAGCTTTATCGAGTGGTCTTCGACATAACGTTCTTCTTCTTCGTCATTGTCATTCTTCTGGCCATTATTCAGGGTAAAGACAATGCTGGCCTGGACACTTTATAAATATCATGTGATATCATTGGGTACTAACATGGGAGTGAACTTAAAACTCAGTAAAAAAAACAATGTCAGGAGCTTTAGGAGACTTACTTGAAATAGTTTATATAGGAAAGGGATTTAAAGGTATGTTTGGGACTTGACAAATTTGATAACATTACTGTACAACTACTGTAGGTCTGATCATTGATGCCTTTGGAGAACTCAGAGACCAACAAGAGCAGGTCAAAGAAGACATGGAGGTACATTACACAATACACTAAGTTGACACTTACCTAATGTATGCACAACAGTAATTTAATCCTCATCACTGTTTTTTGTGTAGACAAAGTGCTTCATATGTGGCATTGGAAGTGACTACTTTGATACAACTCCACATGGCTTTGAGACCCACACTTTAGATGAACACAACCTGGCCAATTACATGTGAGTGTACCTCCTCTATATGTACACTGTGTGTATGCATGTCTGTGTGCAAGTACAAATGAGAAAATATTGACATGTGAGTTCTTTTTCAGGTTCTTCTTAATGTACCTCATCAATAAAGATGAGACAGAGCACACTGGGCAGGTCAGTCTGAATTGTTTTATTGCAGTTTTTTAATTGTTGTATTAGGATTCCCACTGACTGATAACACAGTCTGCTCCTTCCAGTTTCTTGTCTCATATTGTGTCCTATTTTGAAATCTAGGAGTCGTACGTGTGGAAGATGTACCAGGAGCGGTGCTGGGACTTCTTCCCAGCTGGAGACTGTTTCAGAAAGCAATATGAGGATCAACTTTCCTAGCCAACAAGTGCTTTACACATACAGAGGGAAAATGACACCTACTGAACTGCTACTTGTTTTCATTATTCCTGACAAAAATTTTACAACAAATTGATTTTGTCATGAAAAATGAAAAATAATTTTCTTGAACGATTAACAGCATGGATCTTACAAGAAAGCAGAGCAATTTTATTGCAAAAAACATCATCTTTAGGAGATGGCAAGAAACTGCCAGTAAAGAAAGATAATTTTAGATGCATATGGCATTCACACCAAGTGTAGTCATTTATTTTATCATAGGTCAAACTGCTTAAAAAATGTTACCTCTTTCATCAATTTAGGGACATTATGGGTTTCCATAATTTATTTATTTTTTTGTCCGTTGAGGAGATGATAAAACCGCTGTTTATGGGAGAATGTGATAAAGTGCCTAAGCAGTAACATAAGTTGCATCAATACAGGATGTAATAGAATGTAGTTGCTAGGAAGTTAGCATTACACTTTCTGACTTTAAATGAAATCAATAGTTTTAATCAAAATCATTATATATTTTCCTTTGTGATTATTATGTTACTTTTACTTATATATCATATTTTTGTCTCAATGAGTGTTTAGTTTTTCTGTGTTTAGTTTTCTTCAGATAATGAAGCATATATGTTTGAATTTAAATTATTTTATTTATTGTTTTTCAAGACTACTTAAAGTCTGTGATGATGAATAAATTCTGTATAAGAATGTCACATTGACTTGATCTTGTACTCATTAGCATATGTTAAATGTATGTCTGTGATCAGTAGTGATGTCACTACAGTATCCTGTCTGTTAAGCCTTAAATGTGCATCCTGATCTGCATCATTTACAGTATGGATTCCGTTGTTGTTCTGTTACGACTAAATTATATGCTAAGTGGTGATCAGAAGGTATGTAGATTCAGTTAAAGTCATTTGGCATCTTTGTAAAGTCACTTAAAGGTTCCGTAGAATGCTCATTTTCAGGTTCATACTTATATTTAGCATTTCTATTAAGAAAAGTTTACATGCTTTATTGTTCAAAAAACACATTATATTTGTCATATTGTCCACTGCTTCAGCATCTCTTTTAACCCTCTTCCTGAACACCCTGTTTTAGCTCCTGTCTCTTTAAGGCCCCCTTCCCTGAAAGCCCACTTGCGTTTGATTGGCGAACTTCCCCAAGCACAGAAGAAGGGCGGGGCTTAGCACCACGCTGAATCAAGGCCCGCATTGCAAGAAGTTTGAAGTTATTATTTACCCGTCCTTGCACTTCAGTCTGAAGGGAATCCTGGTTTGAACTGTTTGGTCCTCTTTGTAAAATGGTTAGCACAGTACACAGTTTTCCAGTAGAAAAGAAAAATAAAGCACTGAGCACTAATTGGCCGAAAAGCAGCTCTGTGCATCTGCACTCGATTGCTCTTCCTCAAGGACCTGGTTCTCTGTCTCTGTAAAATTTTGAAATTGAGTTATGATTGAATCTGAATTCAAATACTGAATTTGAATTGTTAGAACTATAAAGAGTTGTTTTTTCAGTGAGGAGCAAATACAGTTTCAGTGCAACTGAATTGAATTTCATAATATTACATTCAGTTTATTGTATCAAGTTTATTGTATTTCAGTTTCAAACTAATAAATTCAATTTCAAAAAATATGCTGTTCAGATTCAGTTTTTCAATTCACTTATTCAAGTTAAACAATACAAGTTCAGTCTGGTGGCACAAATTCTTGCCTATAGTTTGGTACTACCGAAGCTTTGCTGCTGGTTCTGAGCCAGCTGATAACAGGAGCTACTGTTAGCAACAGCTAACAGTTAGCAATCCGCAGCGTTATCACTGAGTTGAGGCAGAGCAGCCAGATGACATCAGAAGGAAAAACTTAAAAAAATGTATTTTATAAACTGTAAAAGCACTTTCTTTGAGACACACAACAAATCTATGAGCTCATATGACCGCTAACTCTGGAATGTGGGCTGGATACTTTCGTAGCATGAACATCCCAGATGTTATGTAACATCTAGTGCTTGTTGGCATTCGCAAGTTTTTCAGTTATTTTGTATGCCCAAGATTTTCATTTGAAGGAGGAAACAATGGAGATTAAGTCTCATGGTGTCAGTTACATGCACTGAACTCTTTATTCTATGCCAAGGGAAATACAGTTTTTCACTTTAAGGTTGCTGAGCTACATTTACAGTGTTGCATGTTTCAACAAATCTGCTATTTTTACAATTGAATTAATTTATCTTCAAGTTAAGTATGTAACAATAAATGTTTGTGTTAATATTACTCAATATTGTAGTCTGGACGAACAACAGCCACCTAAATATGCAGGATTACAGATGACAAGACATAACTTGCACAGGAACAGACTCAGCGTGGCTTAATCAAAATGTATTTATTTGTCATATATCTTTTCATGACTGTTGTGAAACTGTTGAAAGTAAATTATAGTGGAAAAATATAATGGTGCACTTTGGGGCCATAGTGATGTTCTGGCCTCTGGCTAGTGTTGGCTTATTATTAACAGTGATGGATATACTTTTATTAATTGAAGTAGATTTCTCAGCAGTTGTTTTGTGTAGTACCATTTGGATTTGATTGAGATGAAATGAGCCAAAGTAGTTTAGTAAAACAGATTTAAGATGACTTCTAATTCTATTATGTAAAACTGAATTGATATTAAAGAGAAATATTTAAAAAAAACAGTTGAGTCATACTGATAAATGTTTTTACACAGTAACTGCACACACTACCGCAATTTGTTTGTAATATCCCATCACAGCCCATTTTCATGCCAAGCTTTTGAACTGTGGCCCTGTGGAACATCCCAGCTGAATGGGGATTAAGGCTGAGCATTAAAACTCACATTGAGCCTCATGTGCATTTCACTCATCCTGTCCTCGAACATTTCTCTCCGAGCCTGTAAGACTGAGGTACATTGACTGTTAACAGTTAACATGAACATCTCGGGGATCCACCGTGGGATGCTCAGGGTGTATGGTGAGTGGTGATCGTCATTACAGCTGTGGTGATATTTTCTGAGCAATAATGACCTCCTCTCTTATAACAAGCTATTGGAAAGCAGTGTGTTTCTCAGTAGATTTGTATGGTAAGTTCTAAATGTAATGTATGTTCACGATCAATTATAAATGCTTGTTTATACTGCCCTGTTAGAATAACAACAGTGTAGATTTTTTAGTAGATTCTGCATCATGGCGATGTGATGATCAAATAACTGCTCAGTAGGATGCTAAATGTATTTTGTTTTTCATTGTTTGCCCAAACTCATTAGAGATTTTTCCCAAATAAGCAGTAGTGTTGATACCTAGCATGCTTTTGAGAAAAGAAATTTAATGATTTTCTCCTCCAAATGATCCATTTTCAATAAAGTTATCAGGATTTTTTAAAATGTAATGTTTTTTTCCAAAATAAATAAAGAATTATAAAATGGGTTGAACTCACTAGCCACATCTGTGTGGCAAATCCTAATAAAAACAAGATTTATCTAAAAATATAATAAAATATATCAGACTAAATTTATAGTTGTTCTTGTTCTGTCTTTTACCATACAGCTTTTGCCATTGTAATTCTGTTGTGCTTCAATATGGTGTATGTGTGTGTTTTTACTGTATGGAATTCTATATAGAATGAGTAAATCCAGATGTGTGCGTGTGATAATGTTAGATCTAGATACAGTTGCACACTAGTCAGCTTCATTGGATTGGTTGAGGCCCATATCCGCTGTCCCTTGATCCTCCAACCATCTGACTGCCTCTGATCTGTGGGGATGATAGGCTGGCCGAGTGTTCATGCTTTAATCCAGCTGCACACTGTTCCCACAGTGGAAGTCCCAGTGCTATCATGATTACATGGTCATACTGAAAATAGTCAACAAGCTTTTGGTGTTCAGTTATGGTTAGAAGTGTGTATTATGACATTATTTCTCTAACCAGTGCTGTTAAGTGTGTTAATAGCACTGCTTCTCTTATCCAGGTGGATTTCTTTTCAAACAGTGGAAGAAGAGGTTTCTGCTCGTAACAGCTGAGGGCAGTCTTATTGTGTGCCATGATGCATCGTCTCCCCCAGACCAGCTGGTACTGTTGCAGAGCAGTTGTGAGGCAATTGTGGAAGGCAAGGAGATACTAGATTTGCCTAAGTTACCCTCTGGTGGATGCAGGGATTGCTGCTTTGCTCTGATCCTCCCCCAGAATAAATACCTGCTGCTGCTGGCTGAAACCCCTGCAGACTGCAGGTCTGGTGGTTACTGTGCTTTCTATACTGATTACTATGCCTTGTTCCAGTAGAACAAAATGCTGTCTTGGATGCAACTAATGTTTTATGGTGCAATTTCTCAGATGTATCACCAGGCAGCCTATTTAGGGGAATAGTTCCAGTATTTTGAGAAATTTTCTTTTTTTGCTTTGTTCCCCATCCTTCAACCTACAAAGTTATTTCACTGGTGTGCACTTTGATGTATTGATGGATATATGATTTGTATGAAGGTAATAACAGAGTAATCTTTATTACTTTTTAGTCAATGGCTGAATGTGCTGAGAAAAGTTAAAAAGGTGAGTTTATAAGGCATATGCTTATTTAAGGTAATTATTCTGGAACATGTGTATACCTACTTTATCAAGGCTACAGACATGCTAAACCCCCACTGACACAGTATTTCATCCAAACCAAGATAATTTCCTAACCAGGTAGTTTTGGTGCCTAAATCTTACCAAACTGTAACTGTGACCATTTCACAACGTGAACCACGTGTCACTAAGGCTTTCTAGAAGAAACTCCCATCTGCATATTTTTGGAGCAATGGGCTTTTGTTTTTTCGGGATAACAGGCTTTTGGACAAATGGACTTTCGGTCCAAACTGACATTTTTCGACTATTAGTAATGGGCCATCAGAAAAATGAATGCATGAATTTCTGAACCAAAGTTCATGGCAATCCAGCCAATAATTGTTGAAATAGTTATGTTTGTACCAAAGTAGTGGGAAACTGAACTGAAAGAGAATTGTTTTGTTTCTTTGCATTTTCTTTTTCATTTATAGATTTCTTAGCCTTGTAGCTGAATGACATTCTTGTCATTTTTGGCCAAACCATACAGTACTTTTATTCTATTTTCTACAGAGTCTCTCATCACCTCTCAGTTCTTGTAAGCGGCATCATGTGCCACCACCACGCATTACTCTCCAAGATCTGGTGCCTGAGCAAATCCTGGACAAAGAGCCACCAACTCCAGCAGTTAGCAGCACAGAGGCTCCCTCCCCTGGGCCTTTAACCTGTGCCTCTCCAAGGGAGAAAGGTAGGGTGTGTGCTCAGGATAAACAGTTCAACAGTTTTGCTCTGTGAGTGTTGCTCTGCCACACAGGTTAACCAGATTTTGTTTGACAATAACAAATGATAACAACATGTTAAACAAACATGTCTGTTTTTTTCCTGAATCGAACAGGCAGGAATTCTCCACGTTCTAAGTTTTGTAAAGGAGGGGCACATTCAGCAGGGTGTCTGCGTCACGGCAGTGTCAGTAGTGCCCAAGCAGTGAGGGCGGTTTATGTGCTTATGGGAGGAGCTGCTGCTTCCTCTGCTATGGGTTACCTCGGCGCATGCTCTCTCTCTAATCTGGAAACCAAAGCTCCTGACCTGCCAGTCAACACGGATTTCTCTGGCATGGGACCAGCAGGAGGGTACCACACTGGCTGCACCGCACTCGACTCCCCTCACTTCAGCAGCTTTGACTTTGAAGTGGCAGACTCTGATTTTGATGCTTTTGATTGTGGTGGATTTACTTTTTAATCACATGGTGCTTAGAAGCTCCACTATGTTCACCAGCTAGTCACTAACATGTCTGCCTGCAGTTTGTTGCTCAGTGAGTAGGGCAATATAGGCATTAAACTGGTCCAGCTAGACCTCCTGGATCATATTTCATTGTAACACCAG
>JAPMOB010251479.1:62707-90315 GCA_029875015.1 Lepomis gibbosus
CCCCCCATCAATGCATTCCCTTGTGTTGTTGTAATGCAGGGTTCTGAATCCTTGCTAAGGGTGTGACAAGTTTTTTCAATTATAAGAATATTTTGTATTGTGAATTGTTTAGGGTATACTGTAGCACCTATGTTGTGATATAGACATTGTGTTAATCATTGTAAATTTAATTTTGTGCATATTGCCCCAACCCAGCTCTTGTATGTGCATTTACTGTCAAAATAATTACATTGTCAACACTATTAGTGACTGTGTATGTCAGAAGAATTTCTAAGAAGGGTTAATATGCTATGTAGGCCTATGTGTTTTAAACCGTCACTTGTTGTGAACTATACCATGGATACCTCTGTATAGGGACCGGGAGATTTGCAGCCTGACACACTTGTGTACAATTTCTACATAATGTTGTAGTATTATGCTAATTTTTTTAACCTTAAATGGATTAAAATACAGTCAATCTGCATCAGATTGTTCATATAGTTACAGTTACACAGCCTCTGACTGTGGACAAATTAACAACAGGGTCTGGCCGAATCTCAGCATCATCCACTTTTGTGCATGTACTGTGTCTCTTTCAAATATCCAGCTGTTATAGTGCTTTATGTTATGGAATAAGCAATTTATGTTATTTCTTTTTGAGCCCATTTGACTTATGAATAAAACTGAAAAATGGGGAAATGTGTCAGTTATACTCGCTTTTCTTCATACTTTTTCATATATTTATGCAAACATCAATCAGTTACAACCTAGACTAATGCCATACTTGTACTATACTTACTGGTACTGTACATACATATTCTACTGGCTCCTATATATATATATATATATATATACACACACACATAGGGAATAGGGCTGTGCACAGGCCATGTCCTCGCAATCAGACAGATTTGAAGTGCTTTTGCAAAGAAGAGTGGGCAAATATTGCCACGTCAAGATGTGCCATGCTAATAGACTCCTACCCAAAAAGACTGACTGCTGTAAGAAAATCAAAAGCTGCTTCAACAAAGTATTAGTCTAAGGGTGTGCACACTTATGCAACCAGGTTATTTGAGGGGTTTTATTTTTCATTTTCCCCCTCAAAGATTTCAATTTTTTTTCAATTGAATTGTTCACATTCTAGGTCACATTAAAGGTGGAAAATGTTCTAACAGGGGTGTGTAGACTTTTTCTATCCACTGTATATATTGGTGTAGATATATAAAGAGAGGAATGTGCACAGTGGTTTCCTGATCCATGAACCACAGGTTTGGTGGCAGGTGAAAAGGTAATAGTTTCCTGAGGCAGAGAGAACAGCAAGTGAGGAAGGCAGGCAGGTTTTTAAAAATCAGATTCCTCAGAATCCTCAACAAAAACAAAACAATTTTAGTTTGGATCCGGGGAGGGGAAGGGTGTGGAGGTCAGGTGTGTGATTAGAGATAACAGACAGGTGAGTCTTGGGACCAAACCCCTGGAGCAGCGGAACGCCCATTACTCCACTGCCAGGAGAGAGAGGGTGTTGACAACATAGTCTGAGTGAACACTGCCTGACCACAGAAAAGGGTTGCCACAGCTGGCTACCAGAAGATGAAAGACTTTACTCCCAGTGCGGCAGAAGACAGGTAGAGACAGAGGTACACTTTATAACCACATGTCCTAAATATAAAACCTTAAGAGAAAAACACTTCCTAAACATTTCCCAAAAATACCCCAAATTCAAATAAACAATAAATAATTGTAAATAAATAATTGTGCTGTAATATCTCTTGTTTTTAAAATTTAATTTTATCATATATATATATATATTGTTTATATATTAATTGTTTATGTAACATGAACATGATAGCTCACTGAAAAATGAAAAACTGAATAAGAGAGAGCGAGAGAGAGAGAGAGAGCACAACAGACAGACAAGCATCCAGCATGAATACAAAATCTAAATTCAATGACAATAGCACTGTTATTGGCTTTCTGAGGAATTCTCTTATTTTTTCTTTTTTACGAGGGTGTTGGGTCAAACTTGCCAAAGGGGGTCTTGAACACAGACATCTGGCCAAACGGCCAATTAACATCCACAAAAAGAAAAATGTTTTCACTCAGCTTCCACCAACCTGGTCTTTTACTTCCTGTAGCTTATTCAGTTTTTCGGCTGATGCTTTATCCTAAATGAATCATGGCTATTCAAAAGTCAGCGATCAGCTTTAATCTGTAATGTTAAAAAACTCAGACCTGAATTTTAGCAGCCACTTTAAGAAAATTACAAGACCTACTATCACCTGAAGAATATGTCAAGGATTAAAAAGCTCTGGCTCAGTAGGACCTGGAAAATCTTCAGTTAACTCGACTGCTGTTACGGTGTCTTTAAAGGGCTCCCTGAAAAATTGATCAGACAGCTGATTTAGAACGCTACTTCTCCAGTCCTCACTAACACCAAAAAAGTGGATCACATCACTCCAGTTCTGAGGTCTTTAGAGTGGCTCCTGTCTGTCAGAGAACTTATTTTACAATTCAGTTGTAGGTTTATAAAGCACTGAATAGTTTAGGGCCCCCACAGTCAAAACTAAACCTGGAGAAACAGCTTTCAGTTTTTATGCTGCATGTATCTGGAACAAACTCCCCAAAAAACGACAGGGATACTGTTCTGACATCACCATCGAAGCGTGGCAGTGCAATGGGCTATGTGATCCGCACCCTGTTGTTACTGCTACATTTTCCTGCCTGGTTTCAGATTCAATTAACCGGTTCAAAATGACCAGGATCACTTTTTTTTATAAACGCCATGTATGTAAATGTTAAATGTTATAACATGTTAAAATAAGAAATACATTTTTATTACACAAAGTCTCGGATGTGGATCACCCCTTCACGATGCTGCGTAGTACGCCAGAGAGCAAACACAACGCACGACGGTTTCTCATCTTCCACTCTCGTCACTACGTGGCCACGCCTGGTTTGGTGTAGTGGGCAGTGCAGTAGCAGCAGTGGTGGTTGCAGACCCCCCCTCCCACTGTCTCTGCAGATATTACTCGCAGCCTGTCTATTCCAGGCATGGGTGACGGTTGCACTCAGACATGGCACTGCGACATTACACTCTCGACTTCAACCTCTCTACGGCAGGTAAGATGAGCGCGATGAGCAGTCAGTGCATTCAGGTTACACTCACTGCATCAGTGCTGCATGCTAGCTAGCTGGCGAGCATGCTAACAGTAACCTGCGAGGCTGTCACTGCCCTTCAAAACAGTAGCGTTGAAATGATGTGGGTGAGACATAATGACATACATATGTAATATATATTTTGACAAATTAGGCGTCTAAGCTAAAATTGGGTAATGTGTTTAATTTGAATGTTATTTGCATGGTCGTGTGTTGTTAGACGTGAATTTTTTTTAAACTTGGACAACAGCTCAATAGGCTCAATACCACTGGGGCATCCAGCACAGTCGCACAGGAAGTGGCGCAGTTTCAGCCATTTTTGTAGTTTTATTTGTTGATATCTAACCAACTGTAAAGGCAAATAATGGGGCTGATGCTGAGGCTGGTTAAAGTGTGACCAAACTCTTATACCGCAGTTAGACCAGCATTAACCTACTTGCTTTACTTTTAGTCACCGATGATGAAGTATGTCATGAAAAATCCCTAACTAAATGTAGGTTTTGAATTATGTTCCTGTTATCGATGAAAAAAGTCAAAGCAGAAGAGTATTAGCCAAAAAAAGACTTCTCCTTTTTGAACTGCTTCATAGTCCATAACTAATCTATAACAACACATTATATTTCATAAACTGACTATGTGTATTGTTTGTTTTAATCTAAAATGTAAGTAGCTGTTAGCTCTTATTGATTTAGTAAACATCATGCATTTATTGAACTTTTAAAATTGAATGCTTGATTTTTCTATATATGCATTACCTCCAAAATCCTAAATAGTCCATGAAATAAGAAATTGTAATCCAACATTATTAGTGAAAAAGCATCTTAGAGCGCAAGAGGATGACAGTAATGAAGTGTTTCCCCAGGTTGACTGTTTGGGGGGCCGGTGGGCTGAGCAGGTGACAGGTGAACTACGGAGTTGATGACAACTGATCACGTTACATAAATTCAATCATGGAGTTCTGTGGAGAGCACAGACTATGAGGAACTTGTTAGAGACAGTGTAAAATGCTAAAGGTGCAGTGATAATAATGGTGAATAAAATGTTATAGCAGTTGTAAACTATGTCATTTGGCTTGGGCCTACCATAGTAAAAGAAAAGGGTGCGCTGCATTTATAACACAAGACAAAACGGCATGATCATTGCAAAACGGATTGCTGCACAGTTATCATTATGTCTCAGTTATCTTGTTTTTATTAGCCCTACGCCTCAGTGTGACTTTTTGTCTTAACAGCAGAGCTTTGATATCAGTCCCACTTATCTGGCAAGAATGTGGAATCATGAAATACCGGTACATATATTCTTACATGTACTGTATTTAAGTACAGTTCTGAGGTGTTTATGTATTTGTATTTATTCCCCCTCTATACTCTATAACCCCAAGACATTTATGTGAAGGCTAAGATTGATTGTAACATTGCAGATTAAAAATGCTAAATAAGCATGTAAAAAAATAAGTCTTTATAGTATTTTTCCTTAATTCTCAAGTACATTTTTCAATAATTTTACTTTTGCATTGTTTACTTTGTTGTGTTGCTGAGTAAACGATTTGAGTATTTCTTTTACCACTGATGCATGGAATGTATAAAGGGGCCAGATCATTTCATTGCTCCACCCTCTGTCTTTTCCTAGTTGACTCTGCTTCGACAGTTCCTGGACTGTTGTCCATATTTCATGAGCAGGAAATGACAGAGACTGTCCATGACACAAATGGACATGGATACCTTGCTACTCTTGTAGGCAAACATGGCCGGTAAGAACAAAATTCTTTGCTTGGTGAATTCTTTTTTCTTTTTTTTGGTCTGTTGTACAGATGCAGGAATTTCCAGAAATATCTCAGTTGTGTAGTTTATTACATGATAATATTATTATGTTATGCAAAAGGGAATTTGAATAATCCAGTTTCCCATGATCTATGTAAACATTATGTCCTCAATATGATCAAAACCAGGATAAAACCGTGATGTTAAACATACTCAATGTTTCTTCCTTATGTAGTTTCTAGACTTGTTTTTAAGAAGCTTTTTTTCTAGGGCTGCACAGTGAATTGAATATTGATCGTGATTACAATTTTAGCTTACCACAGTTTTAGTTTCCCACAATTAAATGACGGCAATCGACGCAATCGACACTATCGACGGCGATATCGCAATATGCGTGCTCTGCTCATGGGTAACTCTGCTGCATATCAAATCAAGCACTTCCTAAACTCACAGCAAAAGGCTGCATGTGCGCACCCTGCTGGTGCTACAGTCCAAAGTAGACCGCAAAGTCCGCATGTGTCCGCTGTCCATCGGATGCCGGAGCTGGTCGCGGCCCTTCTAGTCAATGCTTGGGAGTTTATCAGACGCAGCACATCCTAGAAGCGTGCCGGATGCAGCTCTCAGCTCGACTCGGCTCAGCAAAGAATACACAAGTCTATTTTTGATGGAAGCCGCGTTAAGCTGCACAGAGCAGATCGAACTGGGCAGGAAGTCAGACGCAGAATGGCATAGAGAATCTGGTCAATTTTCAAAATACAAAATTCAAAGACCCTGTCCATACTCCCGATCATAAATCAACAAAAAAAACAGTTAAAACAGACAAAAAATAACCATTTATCTACATTGCCTAGAAGAACCACAAAAATTAAGTACTGATTACCAAATCAACAAAATCTAAACATGTCAGCAAAATCAGGCAGGCAAAATACTCTGATTCTGAAACGCTCCCAGTGGGATATGCAACCATGCAGACAACCAAACAAAACTGGGTTGCAGAGAGCTGTTTCTGGTAAGCCATGGATAGAAGCACAAAAAGGACAAAATAACAACAAGCCAACAATGTTCTCAGCCCCTGAAATGTGCCTGAGACGCTTCCAGTGGAAATTAACGTTGTGCAGAGGACAGGACAAAACTGTGGCACAGCAGTAGCCGGACTCAGTGAACTTTCTGGGTAAAATGTTATTTATATTTTGCCTTCTAGTAGATGATGCACTTTTAAGGACCAGTCGTATTTTAATGCAAAGATTTGTACATGCAGAAATGCAGCACATCATGGATGTGAAAACAGTTCCCTGTTTATTTAAATTTCAAAGTGCAATACAAATATGTTGTCCCTAAAATCAATCATTAAACGTGATTTCAATATAGATCAAAATAATCGTGATTATCATTTTGGCCATAATGGTGCAGCCTACCTCCAGCTGAAAATGTGTGTATATTTGAAAACTAGTTTAGTAGAGTGTTTGATTGCAGTTCTGTTTGCTAATGTGCAGTGAGTAACTGGTTATAAATTCACTGAGGCTAAGGCTGGCAGAGCTGTACCAGTACACTCAAAAATATGTCTTACAGTTCACAGTAAGGTGCCATACTTATGGAAGCACAGGGGCCACATTCACAATTAATCTTATTTTACCGCTGAGAGTCCTCGATATAGCACTAAAAGTTCCTTACTAAGAGAGAGCTACTCACAATGCTGGTAAGAGCAACTTTTAGTGAGGAACAAAGAGAACTCTAAGCTAAGAGTAGGGTTGTTCCCTTTGGTGTTGATAAAATGTCTCATGTTGAAAGCAATTGAATGTGTGTAGTTTTAGCTGTCATTATAATGAGTAGCAATTCAAGTCAGTTTAGATTCCAGTGGAGACAAGTTTTGACAAAGCAGAGAAGCCCCTGGCAATATGCAGGCTCTTTGAATGCTCAGTACATTACAAACAGTTAAATGCACTGCTTCTGCAGAATGTTTGGTAATATGTTGCAGAAACAATATAATTAGCTGTATTTATGTGAAATTAAGGCTGCTTTGTATACACATAGCACATTAATGGTAAGGGGAGTGCCTTCTGGCCTGACAACATCCATTACCCTTTTATAGCTACCTTTTAAGACAACAAGTTGGGAATTTTGAAAATTTTTATTTTGAGCATCAATTTAGTGAAATAAAATGTTCTACTCACTTTATTGCTTTGTGTCCATCTCTTTCTCTTTGCTGCTTAATTTCTCAGGCTTGTTATTCTGCGTGTGCACTCCCACGGGTTGGTCACCATTGATCTGCAGTGTTATGAAGAGGATAACCTTGCACAACTAGACAATGTAGGTGATTTAAATAAACAACCCACAATACTTCTATTTGTTACCTGAAACCCAAAATACACATGAGGTTCCACAGTGCATCTCATGTTACATTTTATCACTCAGAAAATGTAATTTTACAACTTGTTAGCTACTGCATACACCGTATACACCACAAACCATATCAGTCATCAAACATATTGCATGGACATGATGATAGTAAAAACAGTGTATAACTTTTCCTTCCTAAATAGCCTTGGGATATGTGACACATCAGATTGTGTCCATCATTATTGCCTGCACATGTTTGTTTACCTCCAAACATGTACTTTTCCGTAACTGTGCCACTAATTGCTTTGGAGCACCAGTAGATGCTAGTGTTGTCACCATTCCTGAAATTCTAACTTTGATACAATACCTTGAAGCATGTCAATATTTCTTTGACAGATATATATAGTAGCAAAGAACAGCAGAATGACTGTAGTAAACAAGAAACAGCGCTGTGAATGAATGAGAGGAAGCAGAGCTATGTGAGCGCTGCAGAAGTGTGTGTGTCAACATGAGGGCCCTGCAGACTCAGTCCCCTTTTTCTCCCTTGTCCTATGCCCCTGGGTACCAGTTTATTGATAGTGTGGGAAATTATTATTGAAGCCATTTCAAATATGCACAATCAATATGTGTTAAAAAAAAAAATCTATATTTTTGACAACCCTAGTAGATGCATGCAGAGCACAGTGAAACAATATGCCTGCTGCATTGTTCACTGCCTGTGTGTTGTGGCTTTGCACTATAAAGCATCTGACTTATTGATGAACATTGTTGTGCACCTAAGCTATGATGATGTCTTACACACAATTGTTTCTCCACAGCTTTTAAATGCACTGGAAAAGAAGCTTAAGGTTCTCTTAAATGGCAATATTACAAGGATTAAAAGGTGAGTATCTGGAGGTTCAAGGCTTTGCTCATGTTACTTAAAGTCGACCCCCATATTTGATGCAGCATCCATGTTTCATTAATATTGATTCACTGTATTGTTCACCCTAAGGCTACCAGCCCTCGTACGAGGAGCAGAAGTTGACCGATACTGGCCCACAGCTGATGGCAGACTGATTGAGTATGACATTGACCGGGTGGTGTACGAAGAAGATTCTGAATACCAAAACATAAAAATATTGCACTCCCAGCAGTATGGAAATATCCTAGTTCTCAATGGAGACGTTAGTAAGTGTATACAACATTACAATACAGGGCATGTTTGTCATTTTGAGCTACAAGATTAGGCTCCATCAATTGATGGCGAATAAATGTTTTTTGAGTACACTGTACACAAGTGTGTTAATCTGACATAAAAATGTAATGCAGTGCACTAAAATCTAGTTATTACATTAAACTTGATATAGTGACCATATCAAACTTGCATAAGTTTTTTTTGATGGTGATTATCGTGTTAGTTTGTATTATTTATGACAGTTGGTTAATTATTTAAGTGTGTAAATGATTGATTTACCTTGCAAGTTCAAGTTGAAGTTTATTTATATAGCACATTTAAAACAACACTAGCTGACCAAAGTGCTTTCCAGGTTCAGGATACACAACAAATAAACATAACAAAAACAGTAGAAAAGATCAAAAATGTCAATAAACCAACTATGTTTGAAGGCTAATGAGTAGAGGCGGGTCTTTAGCAAGGACTTGAAAATGTCAGCAGTCTGAGCAATTCTTATTTTCAAAGATTTCCAAAGATTAGGAGCAGCTGCTGAAAATGCTCGACTGCCTTTAGTTTTTAACCTGGATCTGGGGACATCAAGGAGCATCTGATTGGATGACCTCAGTGCTTTAACAGGAGTGTGGACATGTAAAAGTTCAGATAAATAAGAAGGTGCCAACCCATTTGAAATTTTAAAAACATGCAATAAAATTTTAAAATCTTTCCTAAAACAGACAGGAAGCCATTGGAGTGAGCCTAAAACCGGAGCAATGTATTAACAATTTTGTTTGTTTGTTGTTGTTTTTTTTGTAGACATGGCAGAGAGTGATTTGGCCTACACCCAGGCCATCATTGGTGGCGGAAAAGAGAATTATGCTGGAAAAGAAGTGCTGATTTTAGGAGGAGGTGACGGAGGCATCTTGTTTGAGGTGGTCAAACTAAAGCCAAAGATGATCACCATGTTGGAGATATCCTTTATGGGAGGGAGGGATGGATGGATTAATTTGACAATCATCAAATATACTTAACATGTACAAATATACTTATAATATAGCTTCATTTTAAGACACTTTGCTGTAGAGGTTTCAGTTACACAATGAAGCCCACAGACTTTAACTCTACTACACTCTAACTACATTGTAAAGGGTGGTGGTCCAATTGTACATCTGCACCTGACTGATCATTCCTTAACAGAGTGTATACATTGACCAGAAGGTGATAGATGGTTGCAAAATGCACATGAGAGAAACTTGCGGCAATATCCTTGACAACCTGAAGGGAGACTGTTACCAAGTAAGTGCTGACTAAATATTCTAACGTTGGTGATTCTTAATCACCAAGGAGAGAGGATACAGTCTGATCGAAATGTTGCATTAATAGTCATGGGAGCAGAATTTGAGACAAGAACCAGAACTGTGTTATGTACAAATCCAAGGTGGGGTAAAATTGAAAGCTACTGGACTTTGTCTTCGCCTGTCATCTAAAAGGCTTCCTCAGTTGTGACTGACTGGCAGGGAATTCCAGCTCTTTAACCTCTGTGGGGTCAACAGTCATTATGGTTACTGGCGTCTTCTGACTTCAGCCTCAGGTGACTCCAACGACCATAATGACTGGTTACAACAGCCTGGAGCACTAACGAATAAGGTGTTAACCATCAACTTAATAACAACCCCTCAAAGGTTAAATAGGGATTCCCTTCCAGTCAGTTAGAATTGATTAAGCTTCTTGGCAAAATGTCCTCAAGTATCTTCAACACAGTCCAGTGGCCCTCAACTTTTAACCCTCCTTTAATAACTATGACCTGGATGACTGAGAGTCTTCACAGACAGACACATTATGTATGAACCATATTTTCCACATGAAAGGAATTTAAGAGGAAAATTGAGTGGATTCTCTCATGCGTTACAGATACTAGTTGAGGACTGCGTCCCCGTGCTGAAGAAGTATGTCCAGGAAGGAAAAACGTTTGATTACGTTATTAATGACCTCACTGCAATCCCAATATCCACGGAGCCAGAAGAAGGTTTCTGTATTTATTTTTGTTACACACACACCCACTCACCCTCACATTACTGTGTATAATTATAGATGTATGGTGTTGAATAAATGCAATGCTGAGAAATCATTTTTTATGTCTGAACCTGTCTGACTGGTTGTTGTAGACTCTACATGGGAGTTCCTGCGTCTCATCTTGGATCTGTCAATAAAAGTCCTGCATCCCTCTGGGAAATATCTCACACAGGTGAGTCTTGTACTTTTAGTAACTGCCGGGAATGTTTAGTGCAGACTGAAAATAGGCATCAGACTTGCCAGATTTTTTTTATTCAGTACTAGGGATGTTCCAATCTGCCCTTACCTATTTTACTGTGCATCCCTGAAACTAATTTTTAAAACCATAGTGAAACTGCATTTTCAGGGGAGCTTGATTCTGTTAGTTGATGTATTTCCTGATGAAACAGGATGTCTGGCCAGGAAAGTACAGCTGCAGTTGAAAAGTCAAAAAATTCTACTTTCCTAACCACTTTCCTTTGACCTCGATGAAAAACGTCATGAGGTCAAGGGAAGATCTGAAGGAGAATTCATAAGGACTTAGGAAAAGAGGACCGCGTGGCTCAGAGAATCCAACTGCTGTTTTCTAGGCGACGTAATTATGTGACGGCGGATGTTACTGACGTGATCTGCTGTGACGAAACTAATGTTCCGAAGATGGACAAAAAGTACTAAAAAATCAAGATAGCAAAAAGGCCTACAGGGTACCAGTCACCAAATAATGGAAAGGGTTGTTACATTGAGAAAGCTTGGTCACACTCCTGCCCACCTATATTTATCAACATGAATCCCAACTATTGTATGTAAATAATACATTACATTTACTGTAGAGATTATCCAGCTTGATCCTTGCCTTTATTAAGGTGAGGGTGTCAGCATATGTGAAATTAATTAATGATATTGCTGAAGGCTGACAATGTATTGAACAAAAATAACTAATGCAAATGGAACATTAGCCTACAAGCTGCAACAAGACTAACATACTTCGCAAATAGGTCTCAGTAATTGACAGTAAAATACATGCATATTAGAAAGTTATGGCAAAAGAGAGAAGGGGCTTAATAGCCAATGGTAACTTACATTTTTATTGTAGAAAATTAAAATACAACACTTTATGTCATATTTCAACAATCCAAAATATAAAATGTTGCTGAAACAGCATTAGCTTACAGAAAAGCTTGTATTAAATTGTTTGAGTTTCAGAATGCGTGTCGCTTTAAATGTTAAATGCCGCAAGGTATTGTGGGACGACCAACCATGGCCTAGGAGAAAATGCAGCAGTTAAACCAGTTTGATCAGCAGTGTTATTTGATGGGAGGGATGACAATGTTCTTAGATCTAAGCTTTATGATCAAAATGTAGGGGTCCAAGCAGGGAAGCAGCTGGAGCCTTCTGCTTTTTCTTTTTCTCCTCCTAAAACTGTTTGTGCAGCAAAAACTGTAAGACCAGAAGTTCCCAAACTTAACAGGTGGGTTTTAAACTCCACCTACTACCCGCATACAGTAATATTCATTGACCTCAAGGTGGTACTGTAGGTCAATATTCTTTAATCATTTTAATCTTTCAGTTCAAAAGTCCAGTGGATTTCTTTGCTGATGTAAAGTTATCATAGAATTTCTGATACGTTAATCTGTTTTGAAATTATACATTTTTACCTTTGTGTCTGTACATAACAAAAACAACATAACACTGATTTGCGTGAACATTTTTCCAAGTTTTACAGTCATGTTCAATTCATTGTATAAAGTTTGCACATGATGGGCATAAATGGGATTGTTTTTCTAAGCGTAAACTCACATTTTCACCTATATTGCAGTCAAACCTTCCAAAAATCATTTATAATTAATTGTATGTACTAGGACCTCCTGCAATTCATCTGCATCTGGTCGTCTGCTCTACAAATGTCAGCTTTAGCATTTTTCGCAGTCTGCTTGGACCTCAATCATTGCTACTACATTTTAATATACAATTTAGTTTTAGATTGTCAAACAGGAATATTTTATAATATTGGAGATCAGCTAACAAGGGAATGAGTTAGGTTTCATTTTATTGTTACTAACCATTGGAACACACTACTTACAGTGACTTTTTTTCCCTGCTACTGCTAACCAGGGTAACAGCGTGAATCTGACAGAGGCACTGAGTCAGTATGAGGAACTGCTGGGAAAGCTCTCGTGTCCCGTGGAGTTCTCCAAAAAGGTGGTGTGTGTGCCCTCCTACTTGGAGCAGTATCCTTTAGTAAGCTCTAATGTTGATATGCTATGTTGTAATGCGGATCAACAAACAAACCACAGACAGAATTAATTTACAAAAATGTGTTTTTGCTATCCCATTCACTATTCTGAACTACATTAATTCACAACCGTATTCTTAATAAATATATATTTTACTATTTATTTCTGTAGATTTGGCCCTTATTTCTATTGGCCCTCACCAAGTTAATTGCTGTGATCGGATGGCTTTTTTACAACCTGCCTGATCATCTGAAAGGTCCCTGTCAAGCTGTGTTTTAGCAATGTAACCATGTTCTCATTATAGCAATTAATTTGGCCACAATGTTATCATAACCAAAAATGAGACCAAGTTGGTTTAAACTTGAATTATAAGATTTTTCCTACATTCATGAATTGAGACAAAGCAATGCTGTAAATGCTGTCATATTTTGTTATTATAAACAATCCTTAATTGTATTGTGTCAGATGGGTTTTCTACACCGTGTGGAAGAAGTAAAGACCTGCAGTTTTCTCTGCTTGAATCCCCAGCAGCTGGAATGTGAATGCTCCTCCCGTTTCTCCAGTGGCCTAATAGGTGTGTTCAGACTGACTGACGTGAAAATTATAGGCAACTCAAAGTGTGTAAAAAGGAGTGAATCTGGAGAAATATAACATAACTGCAATGTTCCTGTAGTGTAAAATGAGTGATTTAGAGTGAAAATAAGCGGCACTCAGGGCAGTTTATGTCTGTTAATAGTGTGCTACAGCTAATTGGCTACAGGTCAAATCTGTACTGCAATTGGCTGTTTTTTGGTTTACAAGCATGGACTTTAAAATACCCCTGTCGTCAAGTTAGTGGGAACAAATCCAGTTGAAAATTGACTTTGCATTCAGTCTGAACACATCTTTAGTGGCACATTGACAGTTTTAGCTCTCTAATCTTCCTTCTTTTAGTTGTTTTACCATTATTTGCTACAACTTATTAGTTGTATTTCAAATGTGTTACTTGATTTGGAATGTCCATTTGCATGTGCTCTGAAGGAACTGTTAGATGTTTAAACAGTGATTTGATACACTGATAATGTGGTGTAACTCATCTTTCAACAGGCGTGTGTTCTCATGTTTACTTTGGGTTTTTTTCTTTACTCTGAGTTATGAGCTCAAATCGCGTAATAGGGCAATCTATAGGCTCAGCACAGCTGAATTCAGTTGCTTTTATGCTCTATTTTTGTTACTGCCTCTCAAATGTGATTTGATTCTTTCAGGCTGTATCATGACAATTTGAGCATGCCCAGTGAGACTGAAGTACTGAGTCCAAATGCGTTTTAAAAGGGAAATGATTCCAACACTTTAGTGCCGCCTCTGTGCTTGTGCTGTTTGTCATGTTTTATTAGCACCTTTTGATTTCTCCTGAAATATTTAAAGTTTTTAAAGACTATTAGGTGCATGTAAAGGACGGTGAATGTAGCTTGCATACACAGTACACAGAACATTTACGCGTGATCAACCCTGTGGGACTGAGTTACATTTATTTATTCAATATAATTTCACCAAATGCTGTTCTGTTCCACTTTAGATCATTTTTGTGACTATCTACAATTAAAGTGTTTTGGGGGGAAAACGTCTAGGCTTTTTTTTTCTCCAAAAGAAAAGGAATTGATTATTAATCAAGCACACCGTGTGTATTTGTATATTTATATACCTTTTAGTCCCAACCAGTGAGCAGGAAACCAATGTTATACACCATGAGCCATTAAGGTTTTCCACAGTTGTGTAATGGGTCACATCTTTTAAAACCAGCGTGTTCTCTAAATGTGTAATTGGATTGAAACGCAAAGATGATCAACAGAAAATTAAGTGGCAGCTATTTTGATAGTCATTTTCAAGCAAAAATGGCAAGCAGAAAAATTCACTGGTTCCAGCTTCTAAAATGTGAAGGTTTCCAGCTTTTACTTGTCTCATAATTGAAAACTAAATATATTCAATGTATGCAGTTTACAATTTAAAACCACTTATATTAATAACATCACTGTCCAACGGAGTGAAGGTTGTTCAGAACCTTGTGCAATACAATAACAGAAGAATGAAGAATGTAGGAACAGTGTAAAAAAAAGTGCCATGTACTATCCATTGCCCATTAGTCATAAAAATATGTTACATGTAGAGGAACAGTACATAAATTACTCTGTCAATCTATTAATATACATTATATACATGCATTTCAAAAAAAGAGCCATTAAACAGTCTGTTCTGTGCTTCTTGGATTAGGGCCCTTGGGTTCTGTACTGCCTGTTGATCTCGTTGAGGACTATATCCACACTGGGTTCTTCATCGGCTGTGATTACTCTGTCTGCCAATGGGCTTCCTGTAACACAACACTACTGCATTATTTCTAATACATCACATTTGTGGCAAAATACTTTTTGCAAAATCATCATTAAAGTGACCAAAAATGCAGAGCATCTGAAACCATTTGTATCTTTATACATACAGTTGCAGGAAAAAGTATGTGAACCAAAGGGTTCACATACTTTTCCCTGCAACTGTATATAGACTGTATGACAGGTATGTAAAAATTTTACTTCTTTAAATCTATTAAAGAAGAAAAAATATGTACTAGATGTGTCACAATCATCTAATGACTCATACAGTATGTGGTAATGTAATAATATATTAATATAGTTTTATATGATAACAAATTGCCACACACGTCACAAGTGACATAACTCATAGTAAGGTGGCTGTGATTCCCACATTCACAACTGCCTTCACTTACCAATGCCATTAATCTGCTCTGAAGAGTTACTGACAAGGAAAGCAGAGGAGCTGGTTGAGTTGTTGGAATTTGAGGAACGAAGAGGTGTTTGTCTGTTCACTGACGACTTCTTTACAGTCTTTTGTGTTGCAGTGCGACTCCATTCTGTGAAAAGAAATTCCACAAGATAAAGTTGAAGTGTTTGATGTGTAGTTAATGACCATTTTAACCCTGTTGTCTGGGTTGGTAGTGTTCTCCTGTCCCTCTGGCCTTTGGGTAATAAGCTTTAATTTAACACCAACACAGCAAGACATTACACAACCAACTTTACTGTCCTGGGGTTCAAAGCAAAATGCTCCATTCTGTTGTTGCACGTTACTTTATGTTACACTCACAAATGTTCCCGCTACAACACCACAGCAGGTAGGAACCAAAATTAGCTTACTCTTAACCAAAGGGGACATGACATAGAAACTGGAATGTTACACATAGCCTATATTATAGTTGAAGTGTAAAGGGAATTAGTCCTACTGAAATATATATATTTACCACAGTATACTATTCAGTTTAAATGCAAAGTGAACATCTGTAACCTGAGTTCTCTGCTAGTCTCAGTCTTCCGCAGCACAGGTAGGTCCTCCACTGCCTCCTCACATTTTCCTTCAACGCACAGTGGAATACAAATATAAAGAGACCTGCAACACAGAAACAGCATTTTTGATGAGACACCAAACCTTTTACAGTGTGGAGTACAGTGTAAAACAGTTTGGTGAAGGACACAGATAAATAAAAACCACTTGAATGTAACCAAATCGACATTACAAACTATACAATTACAAATATGTCGAGATTAGAGAAATGATGCTGGTAAAAGTAGTGTGATTTATTTGGAAGAAAAATGAAGACAAACTGAAATTATTACTGAAACTGTCTGTTGTAAACAGTTTGACCTTCTGTACTTACTGAAGTTGTGCACGCACACATTTTCTAATGCAGTGAGGAGTTACTACTGATATTTGTCTCATGTGCCATCACCTTCAGTTTTATCTTCAAATCCAGTTGTTTAGATGATCCAGCTAAAATGTTAGCTTTTTTGTAACCCTTCTGATCTGTGCAACTTCATTGTAGCGATGTTCCCAGATTAAGCAATTCATTTGGTAAATAAAATGGTAATGTGACCAATGACCTAGTGATTAACCATTAAAGAATCTATTGGAACCTCTTTTTCTTTGTAAACTAAAATATGACAAGTTTGACCCACTCTTGGACACAACAAGCTTAAGTTTACCTCAAAACTATCACAAATGTATTGTTAGTTGTACAAAAGGATGTATAAATGATATTCAAATCTACATATTATTAACAATCAGTAAAAAAAATAATGACATGTAGGTTTATAAAGAGCCAGTAGATTATAACACACGAACACTGGGTCAAAACAACCCCTTTTATTTTGTGGTTTTCTATCCATGTGTATAGTTGACTCAGTGTTGTGTTAGTGCTACAGTGTACAGTGAGTTTTTTAGTGCATACAAATAAAAGACCCTCAACTGTTATTGCTGTGGAGCCCTATCACGTGAACACCAGACTCAAATGAGTCCACTCACCTTGAAAGGAGTTAAAGATGGCAAAGAGGTACATGAATGGCAGGTTAACGGGCCCCCAGGCAAAAAAGGCAAAGCCCCAAGTAAGGCCCAGGAGGAAGGTTATCCCCACCACACTACGCACATCCTGCAGTGTGGTGCGGTGAAGCACATTTTGCGGGTTCTGCCTCTTTATCCGACACAGCTGGACCAACACCACAATGAACATGACAAAGTTAAACAGAAAAATTACACAGAAATAGGCCACCACTGCCACATAGAAGGCAATGTCATTTTTCAGCCAGCAGCTGTGGGAGAGAACAGAAAGAATTAAATGGTTAGTTTGTTTTGTGCAGGTTTTATTTCATGTATCTTGCTATTTGTGGACTAGTTTGAGTAGAATAATGTGCATGTCACAGCAGATAAGGTTTCAGAAAACTCACAAGTCATCACTAGTGCCATCAGTAAACTTTCCGTAGGAGACAAGTCCGTAGTTATCCTTGTTAATTGCAATGACAATAATGACCACGATCATTGGGACACCCCAGCCGACCAGTGAGAACTTCACCATGTAGCGTGATATGTAGCTATTGAAGACTTTCACGAGGGCCAGGTACATGTGGAAGGCCTCAAGTCCCATCCAGGTGAAGGTAACCAGCAGGAAGTAGTGAAGGAACCAGGCGGTGGAGATGCAGAGGCCCACGGCTTGTGGGTAGAGAGCCAGCCACGCATCCACAAGGAAGACCAGGTTCAGCAGCAGCAGAGCCAGGCACAGCTGGATTAGGATTTTGGATGGAATGTCCTTACGCAACTTTCTGCAGTGTATAAATGGATTGGAAACATCTCAGAGGACTCAATGAACAGAGGATCATCTTTCAAGTTTTGGTGAATTTTGAACATTCTAATACTGCATTGCAAGTCAGGTCCAGAAGTAGTAAGGAACAGCAGTCTGAAGGACAAAATCTAATCATTTTTATTCAGTTTTTATATATTTTGCAATTTGTTTGGGGTTTAGGATAATCAAGAATGCAGGACATGCAAAATACTATTCAACATTGCACATCACAAGATGATTTGTCATGATCTGATTAAAATGTCTATTAGTCAATGTTTACACTGACTTTGTTACTAACAAAGCCAATTTCAGCCCCCTTCATTATATGTTAAACCACTAATGAGTTTTTTTTATTAAAAAAACACTGTAACTTGTTCTCCGATGACTCCCACACGTAAATTAAAAAAGACTCAGTGGCAGACAACAATGCATGCTACTGCAATGGTAATTATTACATGTTGGATGTATATAATTCATCTGATGGCTGTTGATGCTTACTCAAAGGCCAAGTAGGTGAGGAGGGTGATAGACAGGAAGATGGCAGACACTCCACAGCCAATATATGTGATAAAGGTAAGGATGGTGTTCTGGACGGGACTGATTGGAGGCTGTCTGGAGAGGTCCTGTAAAAAAAGAAGAAAACCAAGATACAGCAGAATGGGAAAGGGTTTAAAATCAGGATTCAAACTAGATTTGGATGTTCACCAAACAAAAGGATGCATGAAAAAATTAGGAAAATTCTCCATCTCACCAGCAAGATAGCAAAGCTGGTTAAATGGTTGCAGCCACAAACTGTCTCATTCTCTGTCCTGTTTTGGACAAAACAGCCCTTTGGATTCCAACCACCTGATCCATCTGCCGGTCAAAAAACACAGCTGAAACAAATTTCCGTCTTTGCTGGTTTAGATTCACTTAATTTGAAAAGACGTTTGACAACTTACTATTGAATGTGTAGTCCCAGAAAACACACACGGTGACAAAATTACCCTGCAGTTTGGGAAAAGGCACAAGAGCATTTTAGAAACTGTAACTGTACATCAAGATGTTTTTCTCTGTTGAGCTTGACAGCTACTACTCTTACAGCATGTTTGTGGCATACCTGTATCTAAACTGCAGCTGCTAAAATGTATAAAAAGTGCAATTCCCTCCCATCTTTTGAAAGAAGAATGTTTGAGTTTAGATTTAAAGCCTTGTGTTAATCTTTGATCTGTCTGGACACTAAATAGTTTAGTTTATTTGTTTACTTCTAAGGGAAAGGAAGAGGAACATTGACAGTTGCAGAAACAGTGTCCAATGTACTGTACACACGTATATAGCTGTTCATTTCCAACATGTAGTTCGGGTGTTTGTGGCAGTATAGTGAAATCTAGCTAGACATTTAAAAGCGTTTAAAGTAGGAAAATGTAATGAAATTATCAAAATTGAGAAGATTGTGAATATAGCAATGAAATGAAAAAAAAATGGATTCTTGAGCAGAACTTTGATCACTTGGTTGTAAAGGGATGTTAGTGGTTTAATGGCAGGGGCTGATGTCTGGGAACAAAATGTAATGCACTATGAGAGATGAGAAAAAATTATCCCATGCATAAATGTTAGAGCTGTAGGGATATTAAATGGTAGGCTGTGTCTGATTTGCTTTAGGTTTTAAAATTGGCAAAACCACTGAATATCATTTTTTGACAGGGTGCTTACTGGAACAGGCTCTGTGTGCCTCAGCTGAATTACAACATTGTCCTGCAGTCCTGTGATGGACAGGTTGGCCACACTTGCTCCCAGGATCCCACTATTAAGTTTGCGAGCTCCCAAAGATTTGTCCTGCATGGCCATTTAGAGACAATACAAGAAACACAAGTTGTCAGTTTGTAAAGACAGTGTTTTATCATGATACACGTAACACATTTCTGTATTTTCTGTATCATTTTCTGCAAAATGATAATGCATATCCCGCTTTGAATGGGATGTTTGTTGAGTGTATAGACCTGGAAAACTGTGCTCTTCTGGTAGAAATTGAACTGGACTCTGGAGGCCAGCTGCTGCTCCTGCGAGGTTAGGTTCTGTGTGAGAGAGGTGGGCAGACTGATGGAGCCCTGAGGGATTTGAGAAGTCACACTCCTTCTGAGCCTGGGAACCCCACGGACCTGCAACACACATGGGACATGAAGAGACAGATGTGCTTAACAACTAGATTTTTGTCATCACAATGTTTAATTACACTTTATTTGGGGCAACTGGCATCAATCTGTCAGAGATCACTGATAGAAATAGTGTGACATTTACAAAAACTACAGTAATCCCAGAATGAACCCTTACAAAATATATTTATGAAACATGTAACTGTCATAAAATGATGTAAGTTGCCAGATTTTCTGATCTGGTTCACTTCACTGACTGATTTCATGCAGAAACAGCTTTCCACATTTGTAAAATATACTGAATCTAGCTAACATCCAAATTATTTATCAATATCAATATCAAGGATTTTATTCAGATATAATATCATTGTTAAATGTTGAATGATTAATTGTGCTAGAGAACAACTTACAATCATTGAGAGGTACAGAATATTCTCAAATATTTGGACAATAAACACTTTTGCACAACAGACTCATTCACTTTACATGGCAGGCAAAACACATGTGGCACAAATAACAATAACAAGGACTGTGTTCCACTGAAATGTCTCAATGACCCATGCCAGCAAAATACCAGGGCCCTGGAACTGGTACATCTAAATGGAAAGCAGCCATCGCTCATCTTTCATGTTTTTAATTACACATGTGCTTTTTAATCTGTGATGTGTCAACATTAGTCAACAGTTTTTGACTATTAACTGCCTAAAAATGGAGCTGCAGGTATATTAAGTGTTAGTTGTGGAAGAAATGCTACATTTTAGTTAAATAGAATTACCAACACAATAGTCCAAAAATACTCTCTTAAAAGTAAAAGTCCTGCATTCAAAATCATTCAAAAGTAGGGAATAGGATAATTATTAGGACAGGAAAGAAGAAGGGAAAGGTGTTCTGCTACATAATTCTATATTCATAGTTTGGTATTTTCTATAATCTTATGACAGTTTTTTCAGTGAAAACATCCTGTGACAAGAAGCCCCAACTATCTAATGTTTCACAAGATGAAAATCACTGGTTTAATGTCACAATACATTGTTTCTTTTTTGGGGAGAATCTTATCTGAAAAGTAACTAATAACTCTTGCTGTTAAGTAAATTGTGCAGTAAAAGTACATTTCCTTCTGAGATGCAGTGAGTTAGAAGTATCAAGTAGCATAAAATAGAAAAATAAATGTTAAATATGTAGCGATCTAAACCGTAAACTTAATTTTACTCATTTCAACTGTTAGTCATTCAAACCTTGTAGATTTAACTCTTGTTGTAAAAATAACCAGTAACCACTTTTCTAAACATGTATGCCCTATATGTCAGGGTGTCCTTGTAAATAAGAAGTTGTTCTTAAGTGTCCTGCCCGGTTAAAAAAAGGTTTAATGAAAAATAATACTAATATAATACTTCACACAGATGCAATAAACAGCAATATTCCCATCTTACCTGTACATTATTGGGGCCTGAGATGGAAAAAAAAGTTTGTTGAAAGTTATTGCCATCTGCTGGTTTAACAGACAGAGCCACAGATGGGGACAAGAGGGTCTCCACCTCTTTTCCAATGACTAGCTTCAGCGCCACTGTGTCAACAATCCCTATAATCCTGATGAAAAAAGAAAATGAACTGATATTAAAAACAAGAACAATTCTAATATTCGTTGCTCCAATTCAGTTACATTAGTGGTTTTCAACCTCTGAGCCGCAGACCAATACAGGACCTCGGGACCATTGAGTTGATTAGATGAAAAAAAGTTAAATAATTACATACCATAGCTTTAGAGATTATTATTGATTAGTTTTGTGCAAATTACTTTGAACTAAAGTCCATTATCACAACATTTCAGCATTAAACAGTACATAAAATCTGTGTGAGCCCACTACTTCAGAGTCATATGTGCTATCAGTCTGCAACTAAATTGTCTAAAATATTTAAAAAAAGAGCACAAAAAGGAAAAGAAAAGAAAAAAGGCCTGTTAGTTCATCAAAAGAAAATACACAATACATTAGAGAATGTTAAATATGTATCAGTAACCTGTTGGAGGAGCGGGACAGTGTCTCAGGAGAAGCACCCAGCAGGTTGCTGACAATCTGGACGGAGGTGTTTCCCAGCGCCTTGCTGACAGTGGGGCCAGACAAAAGATTCTCCAGCTGAGACACCAGCTGATCCACCTGGCTTGAGTTCAGTTTGGACACATCTCTGGTCATCTCAAGCAATGCGTTGGCTTGGCTGTCAGCTGCAGTTAACAACATTTAAAGGGGATGCTATAATGATGCTATAATAATGTTTAGCGGAGGTGGCCAACTGCGACCCACTACCCAATTTGAAATGGCCCTTCTGTGGTGAATTTAAACAAAAACTAGAAAATGGCTTGAGACTATGTCTAATAAACTGCAGTGTACACAATTTCACTGTCATCTTAAGCAACTACTCTGTTATTGCACTTCTTAGTTTCAACACTAGGGCGATTTTGACTACCTGACCCCCAATGATGGATAACTATTCAATGAAAACATTTACGTTAGTTGATTAAACATAGCAGAGGCAGAAACATAGAAGATAGCAAGTCAGAATTTGGCTCTTGAGTTTTATATTTTTTGTATATAGCCCACAATCACAAATGTTTGGCACTGATGTACAACAACAGAGTCTACACATTTGAGTTGATAACAAACCTGATTCACTGGTCGTAGAAACAGGTTTAGTTGTGTTGAGTGTTGTGACGAGTGTTGTGACGTTAGCAGCAGTGGTGATAGCATTCAGGGCTGTTGTGTTCAGTGGGGATGAAGTTGCATTTACAGACAAGGTGGTGTTGTGGGTTTGTGTGGTTAGTATATTTGGGCCAGGTGTGGTAAATAACTGCGGAACAAACATCTCTTCCAGCAGCACAACCACATTTTCTCCATTTTGACTATAAAGGAAAAGGACATATTAAGATTTTTATTGAAAGTATTTGTAGATCAACTAGAATACAAACTGCCATGAAGGTACCTTTAATAATGTTGAGTGAGTTTTTAAAGATTTTGTGAAACTAGTGCAGAGGATAGGGTGTTAAGAGGATAATACAAACCAAGTAAGGATGTTGTCCTGTTCCATTACTGTACAAAAGTTCACAGGGTATAGGTTAACTGCATACCAAATGAGCTGGGATTTTAGTGAATTGTTGCTGACTTCTGAATTTCCACAAATTGCTGTGTGACACAAGACAAAACACAAATGTGAAGTTTTATAGGACACAACTGCAGTTACATTCTTGACTGTGTGAATTGATGTTGAATTGACTTGTTGACGTGTGTCCCTGTAATTACTATACACACCTGCTCGGATCACTTGTCCGTTGTAACTGATTTGTTTCTCAGACTGAAACACACTCCTCACAGCTGCTGACACATTATTTATTGGAACTGCATGCGCAAAGCCTAAAATCACACTGCAGTTCTGAACACTGGATTTAAAAAATCAGAAGCGCACAGGTTTCAGTCACCGTTCAAATGTATCAGTTGTATCAGTGGATAGAAATGTTCCTCTAAAGCTATTAATATGATTAGACTCACTTTGCTAGTGTGCTTGTACAGACCACATTTTCATCCTGAGTAGAGATTTCCATTTTAGTCAAGTGATTATGTTGAAGTAAGACATTTAAATAAGTTAGATGCTTTGCATGCTTTGTATACGAAATGTACTTCTGTGCATTAAAACAAAAAGTAATAGTACCAAAAATACTGCATGGGCATGAAATCTTTTACAAAGTCAAAAGTGCAATGGAAATGCTGGCCAAATGTTGTATTCATGAGCAAATTGCTTAAGAATTGTCACAAAAAGGGAAATCTTGGACATAAAGATTCACTTCATGCATTTTTATGACAAGCAGCCAATTTCCTGAATGAAATCCATTACTCTATAATAACTTAGGTTATGGTCCAAGTTTAAAAAAGGGCACAAAGGCATCCCAAAAGTGCTTTGTGCACCAAATGTACAATATGAGACTCTTGAGTGCCAAGTCCCTACATAGCATTACATGGTATTTATACTAAAGTACATAGCTACATACTGTAGTTCAGTTCACTCTCTTTTGTAATTGGCTGGCTTGCTCACTGTGGAAATGTTATTTAACCAAGTAAATTATATGCTACAACATCAATTTCAAAAAAGCACATTAGTTGATCTCTTGTTATTTTATATTAATATTTGTTTTGATAAATAGTCAAAATAGTCATACTAGAAAATGTTATGCTTTGGGGTCAGGTTACCTTGTATTCAGATGCAATGATAGGCAATGGGCATAAAACACTGCAAAGGATTAGAAAACATTTTTAATTAGATGAAAGGGTACTTATTCATGTAAAATTTGATTTGTATGAGGTTGCAGTATGGCAAAACTCACTCTGTACTCTGAGAACAATTTGATGGTTGTTTTAGCTTAGAAATCTAGAAAGATTCAAGAGATTATAGTTTGATGTTACAATTATTCATTCATACAAAATGGATAATTAGAGACAAAACATAAACTTATACATGTGTATGCAAGTGTGTGCATGTAACTTACCAAGAACAAGACATATGAATAGTTCATATTGGGGTCTTGTATTAAAAAGTAAAATGTGTAGTATGCATCTAAAGACAAACAAACAAAAAACAATATTAACTTAGCTTTTAGACTATACTTATTTTGATAATAATTTGGTAGTTTTCTGAGGTGATAAATACTCACTGGTTCCACTGCAGTAAGCAGAGCAGTTGCAGTTGGTGCTTGTGTTTGTGTTGCCGTCCTCTATACCTGAAGCAAAGTCAAAGCATGTTGGTTTACTATTATTCAAATGACAGTGCGAACAGAACCTCAGTATTTTCAAGTTCTTCATACAGTATTTAACCTGTCGTACCTTAGAATATTTTGTGGCCCTGTGCCATCATTTTAAATTTGACTGAGGAGAAATTGGGCATGTTCCTCAAAATTGACAGTTTTCAGATCTTTGGCTCTCTTTACGGCATATGTTTATTTCCTCTATGTCGTCATGATACTTAATAATGTAATTATAATAGTGTGTCCTTAGTTATCAATTGTGCCTTCTCTTTGACAGACATGGAGGTTTTCTGCTGATTATTTGTACACATGTACTCTCAGAGTCTTCATGTAGCCGTTGCAAGCTCAGAGAGCTGGTGTCCTTCATTTCGCCTCAGAGTGACCACAATAATCAATTGAACGGGCCACATGTGGACTTTAGGAAAGCTAAAATTTTTTGGACATTCAAAGGGTTAGGGTTAACTGTGCTTTAACTCAGCTTGGCATGTGACTGAGCACAGTAGATGAACATTTATTGACTCAAAACCTGTCAGCTTTTTATTGGTTAGAAATGTGTAGAAAATATCCACTAATTATGACATTGTGGATCACTATATATATGGAAATAAGTGACTAAAGTCCACATGTGGTCCATTTTCAATTGGAACCTCAACAAAGGGGTTAAATACTTCCTTTACTTTGTGTGGTGTGAAGATGTGTAAGGGACATGTTCAGAGCTCACCTGCATTACAGTAAGTTGAGTTTATTTGAGGAGCCACATATGTAGTCCCAGACACTTCACTATCCAAAGATATCGACATTTGATTAAAATAACATACAGTGTACATCATAAAATGTTACAAAAAGACCATCTACTATGATTATATGGTATATATTTGCCCTAAAGCACAGAAACAGATGCATTTTTAAGGAAACTTAAGAAGGAAAAAAACATGCTAAGTTCTTATTAACTTTTAAAGAGGTAGATTTATTTTGTCACAATATAACAGGTTATAGAGTGAAATTGAGTTTGTAACTCTTTCTGCTATGTAGCAGACAATATACATTAATATAGAAGCAATTATAAAAAGGATGAAAAGAAATAAACTATAATCAATGGAGCAGTGCTGAGGATGAATTTGAGTTTAAGAGTCTGATAGTTTGGGAGAAAAAGCTGCTCTGCAGTCTGGTGCTGTGGCAGCAAAAACTTCTATGTCTCTTCCCAGAAGGCAGCAGGGTGAACAGGCTGTGGCTGGGTGCGTACTGTCCTTTAGTATTCTTTGGGCTCTGCATAGGCACTTCACCTCACCGATATTACTGATGCTCGTGAGATGGGTACTAATGATCTTCTGAGCAGTTTAAATCACCTGCTGCATAGCCATGCGCATCCCATGCCAGTTAGTGATGTTTCCAAATAGGATGCTTTCTATTGCCCCTCTGTAGAAGCTGACAAGAACTTGGCACATGAATTTAGTCTTCTTTTTAGGTGCACGGCCCAGGACCGGAAGGCTCTGCAGGAGGTAATGACCAGAATATCATTGGTACCCTTCGCCACAGCATCAGTGAGATTGATGATGTGATGTCCCTGCAGAGCCCAAAGGATACTAACAGCCTGTTCACCCTGCTGTCTTCTGGAAAGAGACTTAGAAGTTTCTGCTTCAGTACCATCAGACTTCAGAGCAGCTTCTTCACCCCGGCTGTGAGACACTTTAATTCATTCTCAGCACTGCACCATGTAAAATAGAATTATTTCTTTGACTTGTTATTGATCCAACTATCTAGGTAATATCATTTTTGTATATAACGTTTGCTTTTTGTGAGTGATATGAAGGGAACTACAACTTAATTTTACAACTCTATGTTGTAAAATGATAAATAAATCTACCTTGTACCTTGTAAAGAATCACTTAATTAATACTTTAATAATAATGCATAAATAAATAAGCTGGGGGATTAAAAAGGGGGAAATTTTGTAAATATAAAATATCTTACCATGATGTGCAGTTTTTGTCTTGTGCACTGCTATTGCACACATTTTGTAGTAAACCTGTTCAATGAGAAAGAGGGTTGACAGCATTATGTGAACCTATTAGGTAAGTAATTATGTATTTCAGGGTATGCAGCACTCACTTGTTGTATCTGCTTTTTTCCCCACCACATGGATGTCAGAGTAATTGTTTTCAGAGAGTGCACTGAGGATGCAACAAGGAGGTATACTCTCTGCCAGCTGCAGCATCACAGTACAGTTGGTTTTTCTGAAATATAAGATCAGTGTCAACAACAACTAGATGCTTTACACATTTCAGTTAAAAGTTGAAAATAGTTTATGTAACTTACGTTATTGCAGTCTTCTTGGTGCATGAAACTATAATTTCCTGTTAAAACATAAATCAATGCTGATTCATGTGATCCTTCTATTCACATAATGTAACCTACAGATACATTTCAATTTAAACTTACTTGAAATAGGCCTGTTGTTTCGTTATTACTGGTCCCTCTGAAACATAAATTGAGACAAGACAGTGCTAAAGAGCTTTTGAAAGAAGAAATTTCACAATTGTCCTCTTGCAAATAAAAAGTGGAATTAATCAATTAATTAAAAACCTTGATAATGCATTCATTCATTTATTACAGTGATACCTAGTTTGTGTCACACTGTCACTGATTTGTCGAGCTATGCGCAACTTGTTTGACTGATTGGAATTTGACTTTGCTGTTGGGTTGTTGTTTCCTCCACCGCCAGGCGTCTGTGTGTTCATGTTGGAGTTGGAGTTGCTAGGTTTGAATGAAGTTGATGTTGCAGTTGTAGTTGTCCTGGGATTTACAGTTGTTGATGCTGTAGCTATAGTCATGCTGGGATTTACTGTTGTTGATGCTGCAGCTGTAGTTGTGCT
>JAPMOB010251480.1:0-14246 GCA_029875015.1 Lepomis gibbosus
GTAAACAAACAGCTGGCCGAGCAGGTTATCCGACTTGTTAACTGGAACGCAGTCAACTCGGGTGTGACGTCATTCCCAGATCCGACCTCCGACGTCCGAGGTAAATGGAACGCAACATAAGTTACGGAGGCAAATAGCACTCAGTTTCCTGTTTCATGGAAACTTTCTACTTAAAGTAATCCCTATGGGTAATCCCTGATTTTTACATAATGTACCTGTAATGTGATTACGTCTTTATTTTCTGTACTGTAATGGACAGTTACTTTTTTGTTTCCTGATTAAGTAACCCAACCCTCCTAGTCACTGTTACTTTGTTGTGCTCCTTACCCCAGTCTGAAAAAGGCAGCACTTCAGAGGCTTGATGCACCGGAAAACCACAGCGGTATTTTTTTTTTTTTTTTTAAGGCCAGTTTCAATATTCGAGTCTAAAATGTAGCAATGTCAGACAAGATTTAATGTGTTACATGAACACATAGGGCTGGGCAAAAAATTAACAATTTTTAATCATTAACAATTTAACAAATGTTCAATATCAACGACAAATTCTTGATTTAATTCATTAGAATCACGGACGAATTAGCACTTAATATTGCTATTAAGATATTTCTTTTGTTGAGGAAAAGGGAGTGAAAACATTTATTGATCATATTTTTTTGAAAAAGATTTTAACATAATAGTTTTGAATGTTCTACCTCAGATTTGTGAAGTGATCCACGGTTTAGTATCAAGTGTTTGTCATGTTGTGACCAAGTATAGTTTAACCACACAAACACAGTCTTCCATTTTCACTTAGGAGCAAAAATCAGCCTTTAAACTTGAAAGAAATAATTTTACATTTATCGTGGTAATTAGTATCGAATGGTAGGAAATCTTTTTATCGTGATAATATTTTTGGCCACATCTGCTCGTCACTCTCAGCTGACATGTCATTTATTAAAATTGTTTTTTGTTTCTTTATCTGTGAATTCCACTGTTCACTTTCACTCACTGTAAAATTCTCAATACTTGTACTGAAATGTGTAGTTGGTGAATCTGATCGTTATGAAACAACGGCCAGACGATGTGGTCAGCTGAGCTCATCTCGGTTGTGTTCAGAAAACATAAAAATGTTAATACCCTGTGGAACTGGCTAAGCTGAAAGCCTCTTCTTTTATATTATGAGCTCTTCTCCCTGAACCTATCTATGCAAATATCAGAAAACACTGACAGATAAACGGAGAGCAGACACTGGAGGATAATTTAAAAGGACATTCTGTCACTGTCGCACTGACTGATCGATGTACACACATTCCA
Source organism: Lepomis gibbosus (assembly GCA_029875015.1). NCBI lineage: Eukaryota > Metazoa > Chordata > Actinopteri > Centrarchiformes > Centrarchidae > Lepomis > Lepomis gibbosus. The sequence goes on from JAPMOB010251480.1 coordinate 1,294, forward strand.
ATATGTGTATGCATCCTTGGTGACCCGAGTTGTGCACATGCCATGGTAAAACTATATTTGTGCTATTTTAGAAGAGGACTGGCAGAGCTTGAGTGCACGTGTAATGGATCTTACAGGGAACCACACCTCCAAAGACTTGAGCACTGACTGCAGGGCTATGGTGAATACTGGCCCGTGTTACCGTCCACATTTTGTGACATTAGTGTTGTTTTCCTTTGTGTTTCTAGTTGATGAGGACTTGTGCTGACCTGTTCCGTCTGGTGCCCTTCATGGTGTTTGTCATCGTTCCTTTCATGGAGTTCCTTCTTCCGGTATTCCTCAAACTCTTCCCAGAGATGTTGCCCTCCACCTTCGAGACAGAGTCGAAGAAGGCATGTATTATGTACACACACACACACACACACACACTGCCGCCCGAATGACCTCATGACTGGTGTTAGAGGCATCTTTCTAAGTTGTTTGCCTTCTGTGTTTATTTTTACATATTACACTTTTTGTACACTGTGGGCACATTACGAATACTGAGACAGTATTTTGTACAGAAAGGGTCATGCAGTCAAGTGTGTTTCATACCAGGTGAAGCATACATTTTTTGACGTCTGCAGGTAGCGTAGCAATGATTCAAATCTAGAAGCACTGATTTATGTGCTGTCTGGATTCAGGAACCCTTTGTAAACATCTTTAATCAATAAATGAAGAAGCAAAGTTAAGTGTCTAGACATTGCAATTGGAGTGCGCCTTATACAGCCAATGCCTGCGGCATGCATCATTTGAGGTCGCCAACATTGCTGCACCTCAGTGACTAATTGGAAAGCCACTGACACAACTGGTTTCATTATGGTTATATAACTCCTCAGATTTGGCTGTGGCTGCTGCACTAAGACCCTCTGGTCATGCAGGCAGCTGACTTTATCTAATCCAGGCAATTTACTTTGGGAGGTGTAGCACAATATACACCACATCCTCTACAAAGAGTTTTATAAAGCTTATTATCCAAGAATTTTAACATACCAATAACTTGACATTCCTTTTGTTCGCTGATGTTCCCTGGTTGTTCTGCAGCGCGTTTCAGTGATTCACGGATGTGCTCTTGGACAGCACAGAGGAGTTTGAAAAGTGACTCAATGTAGGAAGTGATAGTAGATTTCAGTACAGTGTCAAATCCTGAATGGGAGATACCAGAGAGAAATGTAAAATGTATATATTGTGATTTATTATCAGTAGCGTACCAAAGGCAAACATTGTCACGGTCTTTTGTATTTAGTTGTAGAAGCCTTAAAAATTCTAACAATTGTTTGGTATAATTTATTCCAAACTGTCTCCCTGATGGCTAATACCTTTTCTGAAAAGTAAAAATCACCAGCCCTTCAGCTTTTTATGATTTGCCTTTGTATTTCACTTTTAGCGCCAGAGAAATAATGCAAATGAGAGTGCAAGTTAGAAGTAGTCAGGTAACATGGTGGTTTCAAAGAGGTATAATATTATATGGCTGAAAAACATAATAACGAAATTAAGGAAACATAAAGGAAAGGCCCGAACAGACAACATTATAAATCACATATCTTCTTTTAAATGTTCATTATCTGCAATATTAGTCCCCAGCTCCTCCGAGCCAATGACGTCGTCTTCTAAAAATATATAATCTGACTTGCTGTTATATTGAACTATATAGAACTTGAATACAATCAACACAGTGTGATTACTGAATATTAATGCATCAAACTGTTGCCATATTTGAGGCATATTTCTTTAATTGACCTGTGTCCCCTCCCTCTTCTTCATGCAGGAGGAGAAGCAGAAGAAGGGCCTGGCAGCTAAGTTGGAGCTGGCCAAGTTTCTCCAAGAGACCATCGCTGAGATGGCTCGAAGGAATAAAGCAAAAGCTCAGACAGAAGACGAGACACAGCGCTTCTCCACATATGTCCAGCAGGTAGTGTTAACATCATGTGTGTCCCAACAGTCAGTGGAAGCCCATGCACACATTTATACAGCAACGTCTATTTTATTGCTGTACTGTTATTAAGGACTAGATGTTCCCAAATCAGCGTTTTAAAAGTGATAAGACTTTGTAAACAAACTGAACCGTAGTTGATTATTGTCATGATTGTAATTAGGAAACTAAGATGTCCAGAGGACTTTCCAGAATTTAAAAAAACAGCATTTGGGAGGGGAAGAAGTTTTGAGAGCTGTGGAGTAGAGTGTTAAATGCTACAGTTTTGAGTGTAGTATTAATAAAAAGTAAAACAAAACTGATGGTGAGTCCAGTGTCCAAATGAGGCTTGTCATTTTTTAAATTTAATTCTACTGACAAAAAATAATCTGCAGGTCTGAAACTACCCATACAGCCAGTCTGGTCTCTGGATGATATTTGCTCAGCATGGTTTCTCTGTGTGTCCTTGTCAGGTTCGGGGCACTGGTGAGCAGCCCACCACGAAGGACATTGTCCGATTTTCGAAACTGTTTGAGGACGAGCTGACGCTGGAGCACCTGGAGCGCCCCCAGCTGGTGGCTCTGTGTAAGCTGCTGGAGCTGCAACCCATCGGCACAAACAACTTGCTGCGTTTTCAGCTGATGATGCAACTCAGGACCATCAAGTCAGACGATGAGGTGAGCTGGTAGTTCTGTGGTCGAGGGACTGTAGGCATGATTTTAATGTCATGAAAGGAAGAAACCAGGTAGAACAAGGTTTTGAAACCAGGTAGAGCCATGCTAGTAGTTTAGCATGTTTTAGCTCATTTCTCAATATCCTTTTCTGCTGCTAACTATTCTCCCACAAGTTTTTTTTAATTTATGTCCTATCAGACTGTAGATGTCCCTTCATTATATTCTGAGTTAAGTAATCATCAAAGTATCTTTTCACTTTTCAGACCATGTTACAAAGTGCTTTCACAACAACAAAGACAATGAAACGCATAAAACAGATAACAAGATACACGGCAAAAGCAGGAAGAACCTTTAAATTAAAATACAGTTAAAAGAAAATTAAATAAAATCAGCTAAAATCAGAAAAGCCTCTCCTATAAAAGTACCTTTTTAAGAAGGGAATTTTAAGAGTTCACAGACTCAGCCGCCCTGATTGCCTCGGCAAGGACAGTCCTGTAAAGTTCCTTAGCACATTAAATTAATGTGACATAAATATGAACGCACTAAAAGTTTACTGTGATGAATCTGCAAATCTAATTTTATATCGTAGTGAACAGAAAGCAGTGCTTCTCTAAAACAGAAACAATCTAAAAAGGAAGTAGTAGTAGTAGTAGTGGTAGTGGTAGTAGTAATAATAATAATAATAATAATAATAATAATAATAATAATAATAATAATAATAATTATGTGTAAATTATGTTGTGTACATTATCCACAATGAAAAGGTGTCATCATGATTAAAATGATTTCATATTCAATTAAAGACAGATGTGTAGCTATTCTTGTCCCTCTTAATGTGTAGCTGTTGTCTTTTCTCATGCTTGTGCAACAGTTACTGACTTCCCTCTCCATTTATTCACAGATGATTGCAGCAGAGGGTGTGCCAGCCATGAGTGTGTCAGAATTACAGGCAGCATGTCGTAGTCGAGGGATGCGGTCTCTGGGTCTCACCACCGACCAGCTACGTGTGCAGCTGCAGCAGGTGAGCAGCTAAGTGTTGGTAGATAGATGCTAAATCGTGGTTTCACAAAAGTATGATTTCCCTGATTAACCCAAAGCTGAATATTTTATACATGTATAACTATAATTTAAATTATATACATTTTTTGCAGTTGACAGTTTTCAATGAAACAAGTAACGAGTAGATTTTTATTTATTCTCTGTTTAGCAGATATTTGGCTTTGCCAGCGTGAAAGGAAAGATGAAGCACTTTACTTGTAGTGATCATTCTCTAAGTTTGTTGTTAAAACAAAATAGACAAGCTGGAAGAGACTCAGTACAACACGTGTTTTTAATAAAAGAATCAGTCGTCTTATGTCACTGTTAAAAATAAATGTCCTTCTCCATCTAGTGGCTGGACCTGCACCTGAAGGAGAACGTTCCTCCATCGCTGCTGCTTCTCTCCAGAGCCATGTATCTTACGGACCTCAAACCAAAAGCCCCAGTCATCCCCCCTGTTCCCAAACTCGAGGTTTGACCTAATTTTTCTTTCACTTGAATGTACAGATTAGACAAAGTTGCCCTCAGCTTCACATTCCAGCTGTTTAAATAGCTGCTATGCAGGTCATTGATGTTTTGGTGTTTGCTCTCCTTATGGGAAGCACAAGCTGTTTCATAACTATTGGGGTTGTTTCTGTCAATGTATTAGTAACCTGGGCTGCAGCAACTGATCATTTTCAGTTTGAACTAATTAGCAGTAAGAAATGCCCATCACAACTTTCCACAGTCAGAAACGGTGTCTTCAAATTGCATGATTTGTCTCATAAAGAGTCGAATATTTTTATTTCATGTCATAAGACAAAGGAAAGCAGCGAATTTGAGCATGTCAAAGTAAATTTTGTCATTAATTAAATGAAGAATCATCAAATTACTGAAACTATTAATCAGTTATCAAAATTGTTGATTCACTTTCTTTATGTCGACTAATCGATAAATCAGCTAACCATTGGAGCTCTATTATTAACCCTAAACCCTTCTTAATTGTTAATAATCTCCTCCAGACATGTGTTAAGACACATAAATACACTCTGCTATAAATAATATAAATTTTAGTTATTTAAAGTTTCAGTAGGTAACTTTTATAAAGAAATTATTTTTGTCATATTTGCTGATAATGTCACTATGTCCTGACATTATGAGTCAGATAATTTGAACAAAAAACAAAAACAAATCAGGCTCCTCCTTCTAGTGCTCTTAGTGCCATTTGCAAGAATCCACCTGTGCCTGAACAAACAACCAATAAGAGCCAGGAGCAGAGAGACCTAAAATGTTTTGCGTTGTATGTTCAGTTGTTACTGACTGCTTCTTTCACAGGTATTAAATTAATAAAATGACATCTTCCTTCATTTAACTCATTTAACTGCTGGACACAAGATGTCTCCTACTTATCTGAAATTCTCAGATTATGTGCCCTGGAATTTTAAAGGATCTACATTTGTGACATTTAAATTGCATGTTGGGCCACGATTGGCTGACGAACCAGTTGGGACGTTGCGTCTTAAACTTAGTTTTGAGGTTGAGCTCAGAGAATCTTTCCCCCTTCAGCAGATAAATGTGGAAACAAACCTTCTGGTGTCAAACTCTGCACTTACATCGCTCTGCACAGTGAAGGTCAAAGATCCAAGTGAAGAAACAACAAGCAAAACAGATTTTTGAGTGGAGGGGCAACAAGAAATAAACCAGAGCAGGTGGTCTTCTGTTAGACGTGATGTTCTCATCAGATGTATTGTTGTTATTTTTGCAGAAAGCTACTCCTCCTCCAGTGGAGAATACAGGAGCGAACACAACCTCAGTCAGTGCTGACATGTTGGCGGACCCTGCTCTCATCATTAAAGACAGACCGGTCAGTGCACTCTTTAAAACAACGCCACTTAACATACAGCAGCAGTGAGATAAGATGAACTATTCTGGTGACAGAGTTCAGATATACGAAACATGCAAATAAAATTTGCTGATTTTTGCACAGACTAAAGGATTAAGGACCAATATTCCTTCATGGATTAAGAAAATTCTTCAGCTTCTTAAAGGAATAGTTCAACATTTAGGGCAATGTGCTTATTTGCTTTCTTGCTGGGAGTTAGATGAGAGGATTGATACCACCCTTGCCTTTGTACTTTAATATGAAGCTACAGCCAGCAGTTGGTTTGGTTGGCTAAGCTTAGCACAAAGACTGGTAATGGTGAAACAACTAAGTTCACTTACCTGTATGTCTAAAAACACATTATACCTTGTTTATTTAATCCCATCATCATCATCAATCTTTATTTTTCCCCGTAGGGAAATACGTTTGCAGCACAATTAAGTAGCCATTACATCATACGGCACAGAGATAACCATCAAACATACTGATAAACACACTAATACACATAATTCCCAGACCACTGCACCTAAATTAAGCAGACCAGACCAGCTGAGCATCCTGCCTGTTTGGCTATATATGTGCCTTAGCTGTTTAAAAACTTTTAACTTTATCTATTTTTGATAAATAGACAGAGGCAATATCATCGCCTAGATGGCAACAGGGGGTGCCTCTTGTCTCCCACAATGTTTTTTGCCTTGTTAATCATTATTTCCCTATAAATACATTCCATACTTGGTAACCTAATCCCTAATAGTTTTATTGGCCGTTGTTACTGTTTTTCTTACAGACTTTTTCTGTACCTCAGTAGCATTGCCAAAACAAAAGGCCAAAACACTTACAATAAAAGCACAATAAAACATCTCAAGCATTTTGTTGTGGACTTAAAAAGATGACAGTTTCTTTTAAAAAGTAAATTCTTTTTGTTTCTTAGTGCTGATGAGGTCAGGCCACAGATCCCATTTAAGCTTGTGGTCGAGCACAATGCCAAGGTATTTGTAATTTGTAACAGCTTGTATAGGTTCCCTGTTAATAAAAGTAGAATTAGATGATTGCAATGTTAAAATCAGTGGACATTTGTTTTGGTGGTGTTTAGAAGGAGCCTTGACTTCTCACACCACTTTAGGAAGTAACCCATTTGCACACATTTCCACATTTACAATACATTTCAATTTCAACCAGTCTTTGTGCTAAGCTATGCTATGCTGATTAGCATAGCTAAACTATCAGATTGTCAACAAAAAGCCTGATCACATGTGACAAAACAGACCTGTTGTTCTTAGCTCATGAAAAGTTGACCTTTTTTGGAGATGCATGGTTTTCCTATGAAAACAAAGCGAAGTTTAATAAACCTATGAATCATAGTAAAAAAAATCAAACATGTCTTGATTGGCAGTTGTACAGAAGAACCATGAAGTCTCGCACGACCCTCCATCTTGTATTTGTCCTATTTTTCTGTTCATGTGTGTTGTAGGTGGAGGAGATACGAGACAAGGCACCTGTGGTGTCAGACAAACCTCTGACTCCTGCTGAAGTCCTTCAGGTGAGCACCAGTTGTTCCTTGGACCTGCATGGGATTTGACACGACACAGGGTTTTATAATCCAGTTAGTTCTTCCTGGCTTTGATCTTTCTCACATGACAAGCTAATCTCTCACAGTGGGACTGAGGAAAACCAACTATTCAGAACTCATCAGAAAGTGCTTGAGCAAAGTAGAGAAAGTATATAGACTGGATGGGAATCTGTTTAGTTATTAGATATATGGAAGTAATATTTAGAAGAGTAACCATCACAACAACAGAAAGCTGCTGCCAAAGTTGGAACCGAGGGAACAAGTTAATCTGTGTGAGGTTTAAATATAGCTGATAAATATAGACCTATCACTGTCTCGCACACTTCCAAGTGATTCTTCCAATATTTTTTCAGAAACCAACCAGAGATACTATGTGACATCAAAAGCCATTTTAAAGCCTGTGTTAATTTTTTTTTTTTTTTTTTTTAATGAGTAGCGCCTTTGAAATTATTCTGATGGCACAGCCACACAAGCTAGTCGTCTCCCTCGTTCACTCACTGTTTCTCACTTGTTTGTTCTCTTATATATAGATGTAGATACAGACAGACAGATATAGATATATAGACACACACAAGGTTTGGGCTGATAGACGATGCCATCATCCATCGGCGATGGCTGACAGATGGGCGATGGTTGAGCAGGCATCGTGATTCTAAAACTATGCCCCCTTGGCCAAAAAATCTACATTTTTCACTTTTAAACCAGCAGGTTTCAATCACCAGAAACATAATTATTATAAATTTCAAATATGCTTCGGACCTTCCTCAGAATGAACTTCTCCCCACACTCAGATACACAAGAAGCCTACACCTCAGGTACCCCCCCCCCCAAGTAAGACTTTGATTCTGTCGTCTGCTGATAGACATAGGATGATTCCTTTTTGGTATAAGAGAAGGTTATTGATGGCATGTTTCATTTAGAAAGCTCAGAGCACTGAGCTCCGTCAGTGCAGCACTAACTAAGAGAAGTGCACCATTATTCGACTCTTGTTGACTAGACTCACTTTATTATTGAGGCTGTTCTTTAAATTGTCCCTTTGTTTTCAGTTTTTTACTAACCATAACTCAGCATTATAGATCCCTTTAGTTTACTACTAGCATGGAGAGTCTCCCTGAGCCACGTACTACGTGAAGGCAATGACCTGGCTTCACTGTTCCTGTCCCACTCTTTACTCTCTATCCCATTATTCCTGCCACTTAAAGGCTGTGAGCTATTATAGAGGGATGTACCGATTGATCAGCTGGTGACCAGAATCAGCTAGTTTTCAGCTTAATCGACCGAAACCGGTTCCGATCAGTGTCACATATCCAATCCTGTACCTGTCACATGTACACACGATCTTTCATGTCATATACCGTCATATACAGTAAGACATTATTGTCTCTCACACATGCTAAAACATGTTGTCTGTGTGGAAGTTCTTCATCGTGAGTGAAGAAGACTCAAGGCTCAAAATTGTTAATAACCCGTAAGGCCAGAATAAGTGAGTGAACACTAGAATAAAGCTGAGCTGTGTTATACTGCAGTTCATTTTCAGTTTGACTTCATTTGTAAAGAAAAGCTCTGTCCAGTAGCCAAACCTGGAGGACTTTTCATTTTGAGATTTGGTAACAGTTATTTAATAGCCAGTGTTTTATAATCAACAAACAGTTGAAGGGACCCATGTGAGAATAGCCAGTGCTTATGCAGGTGCTAAAAAAGAAAGAATTTTCCATCAGAAAAGTTACAAAAATGTTTGTGTATGCGCTCAATTATAGTTCGTAGACATAATCATTGCATCTCTGCTATAAAATAAAGGCAAAATACTATTAACATTAAAACAAATTTGTATCATGTCACCCTAAATTAATCCTTAACAAGGAACTTCCCCTGCAAACTGTATAATACATTTTTATTGGTAAATACTGGATATTGAAGTTATACAAAGTTCTGTGACCTCTTCCACAGGCTAAAGCAGCAACAGAGGTGTCCCAGAAGAGCAAGATGAGTGCCAACGGCGTGTAAAGTGGAGCAGGAGCATCTGGACTGAAGATGAGGGGAAGGTGGAAATCACCGTTCAGCACTGTGTCTGGCGTGTTAGTCATCAAGGAGTCCGGCTGCCTCCTCGTCCCTCTCTCTGCGAACACCCAGGAAAGGTCTGCTGCCTCCTCAGCTTCGTCTCAGCAGCTGCTTCTTCGTACCTACATTTGTTGCACTCCGTTCTCTGTAACTGTCCGTTAGAACTGGACAAACAAGCCTGAAACTTCACTGGACTGGCAGACCACTGATGGTGTGATTTCTTTGACTTAATGTCCTGTACGTGACGCCCACGCCGCCCATGGCAGAGCCTGGTCAACTGTCTGTTTAATGGTGTCTCCCTACAGTCTAGGCAGTCTCCCCCTCCTGCTCCTGTACATTTGTAAATATCCTGTATATTTCTGTCTCAGTCTTACATCACAGCAGCAGCAGCTTTGTACATTTTGCTATAAAAATGTTCAAGTTTTTCTCTCTTAGAGGTTTTATTTCATTTTGTTTGGATACTTTGGTAAGAATATTGAGATGAGTCATCAGCTTTTCAGAAATACTTTGCTGAACTTTTTGGTTCAGTTGCTGTCCATCAACCTCATCTGGTGATGTGTTGGTGGGCTAGCAGATTTGGACTGGACCTGCCTCTGAACAGGGTGACGGAGCGTTGTTGCTTGCTGCTGCAATGAGACCTGTATATTATTAAGAGAGAGGTCACTCCTTAAACCCAGAGGTGACTGGTAAAGTGCAGTCTACTTCCACTGACTGTAAAAATAATATTGCAGATTTTATTTGCATATGCAGTGTATGTATTGCGTTTTAACACTATGATGTTAAGATTTCTTTAAACTGAAAAGAGAAAATACTTGATATATTATCAGTATGGGGGAGAAGCTAAAATCCTGAAGCTAGAAATTAGATTAATGTTATTTTTGGAATTGTGGCATTAAAAGATGTAATTAATAGCATTTTGCCTGATTCGCCCAACTATCCTACTTCATGGAGCGCACATAGATATGTGACCCTAAAAGCTGTTATTGGAAAGTTTAATATAGTAATGTGTAAAGATTTTGTGACCCTCTCCCCACCGTTAATACATTTGACGTTGTCGGAGTAACTGAAGTTTTTGTCTCCACACCATTTTTCCTCATTGCTATCCATTTGTGGGCAGCTCCCAGAAGTGGATGCCATAAATTAAATGAGATGTATTAGGCAAAAATATTGCTTAAGAAGATTTCTATTACTGGTTTTACATATGTGCCTAACATTAAAAGGGCGATTGTGTTTGCATTTTCATCAGAGAACAGATTTTCTATATTGTACCATTGTGGTTTGATCATTCACCGCAGTGTGTTTAAAGTGCCCAGTTGCACCTTTTCCTCTTTAGTTGAATGTCTCCTTTTCCCTGCCCCATTAGATCCAAATGTCAGTCTAAATGAATCCTTTCCTTATAATCACCAGTGTTGGCACTGATGAAAAATCAGTCAGCTCTGCGCTTGTGGTGGAAAGGTGATAAAGAAAAATAAATAAAATTGAAACAATCAGAATAATTTGCTTTATCATCTCTGGTTTGTGCTCTGCTGCCATATTAGAAAGATTTCCATTTACAAAGCCTGTCACCGACCTGTTGAGAAAGACGTGTCATGTTGATGTGCTTGAGTTTGATGACTGGTACCAAATCAGCAGTCGATGTGAATGACTGGGCTGGATTCAGATTCCTGCTGTGCACATGACTGAAAAATGTAAATGTCTTTACCCGGTTATTGGACAGGATTCTTCTGCAGCCACAATGCATTTGTCATCAGATCAAATTCACACGATTAAAATAATGAACCCTTTACAGTCGTGTCCTATCTCTCTGTGTTGCCTGTGATATCCAATTCATGTAATTGATCAGTGAAAATATCACCACTGGCTCGTACAAGTTACACAAGCATTAAAACACAAACATTTAACTGTATTACTGAAAGGAAACCTTGTGAGTAGCTGCTTTGCTAAACTGGTTTAATGATTTTTGTTTGACTTTTTATTGTCTATGATATGAGTTCTGACAAACACTCATATCAGGATGTCTGAATGTATGGTTATCCATGGCCAGCAGGGGGCACCATCTGTAGACACAAATCCATGCCTAAATCATTTATTACAAGGCCACGTGCAAATGTGTATAAGGTTTAACCCCCTAAATACAATAATTTAAACAATGTTTACTTTAATCTCAGGAGAACATTAGATTTGCTGAGACTTTAAATTAGTCGACAGCTAATGATTTGCCATTTCTTGGAACAGTTACCATCAATATGACAGAATATTTCAATCTAAGATGAAGAATGTTGCATATTTATTTGTTGCACGATATAAGCGTGTAACCAGCAGATGTGGTACTGCTAAGTGAAGAGCTGTTTTGGAGCAGGACCCTGCTCCTTTAAAATGCCCTTAATTCCTCTCACTAGTTTATTTTTACCCCTAAAAGGAGGAGGGGCTGATACCAAAAGTTTTGGAAGCAAATGACAGAAACGGTGGTGTTGTGGACACGTTACAAGGTCAGTAGTATGTAGAGTAGCCTATGTGTTTATGACTATTTAGTTTTAAAGAAGGTAACGTTAATAGATTTGTTTGTAACTTTTTCCATGGCTGGGTTGTTTTCTGTAAAGTTTTCACAATACGCCTCCAACCAACCATTAAAACCTCAGTGTACTCCTGTCATGTAACAAATATTTTCTGCGCTTTGGTCTCTCTCAAGAGAACAACTCAACATTAATTACCTACCGGAATGTAAAGAGTAACATTTGGTCAACTTCAGTCTCTGAGAGTCTGAAATGTCTGTACTATTTTAAGCCTTGGCAGCTATGTTCAACCCACAGCTTCATGTGGAGCATATGACGTAGAACAGGCGGGTGTGGTGCAAAAACATATCATGGCTGTTAATATATGTGAACATATTGTAATGTAGTGAACAGTTATAGATATATCCCCTCCAAAAGTACCTGCTCAAGATTTTCCACTACACTGAAAACAGGAAAAAACTGTTTGTCTTATACTTAAAAGTTGCTGTGAGTTGTGGTAATTTAGCCTATTTAATTTGGATAAGGTGTGTGGTGCAGAAATTTGGGACAGGAGGAGAGGACTTTTTTATTGTAAATTATAAATTTGACATATTGTTGTTATATTTTCTGTTCTTCTGTTTACGCTTCTTTCCCCGACTCCTCTCTGCAGCAGAAGGATGAAGCTGACTGTAATAGCTGTGTTGTGTCTGACCCTTCTTTTGGTTCATATTAGTTTGGCGCTGGACATAAAAACGAGAGGTCTTTTTAAAAAATTAAATGTTTTTAAAAAGATTCCCAAAACAATAAAGCTGGACCCCAAGTCTAAGGGTCAGTACCCCAAACAGCCTAAACAATTTAACCCAGGAGGTTACCCCCAGCAGCCAGGACACCCAGCTGGGGGCTATCCAGCTGCGGGTTACCCAGCATGGGGCTCCCCATACAGAGGAGGTTATGGTGGTTATGGCAGTTATGGTGGTTATCCAGGTGGATACATCAACCAAAACCCAAACAACAAAATCCTGAGCCCTCACTATGGTGGCAGTTTTGGTTATGGGGGCCACAGTGCTGGGGGCGGCTCTCCCTTTTCCCAATCAGTTCATGCAATGGGCGTGCGTCCCAACGATAATTCCAGAGGGTTTGGGCGCAGTGCTGTGATGGCAGCAGCTGGAGGGGCTATGGTAGGAATGGCCCTGGGATACGGGTTAGGAAGGTTCCCCCGTCCTCCCTTCAGCTTCCACAACTCCCAGGAGGAGTATTACTACAACCACTACATGTACAGGAAATATGGTGAAAGGTCTAGTGACACCAACGACTACAGCAGAGACTACAG
>JAPMOB010251482.1:0-26016 GCA_029875015.1 Lepomis gibbosus
ACTTTACAAAGAGTTTTGTATAAAAAAACACACACAAAGCGCTTATAAAACAAGATGATATGTTATAAAATAAACTACCAAACAGTTTATACAAGTACAACTGACATCATTAATCAATTAGTCCATTGACAGAGAATTTGAACGGCAGCTATTTTGAACATTTAAGTAATTTTTCACTTAAAACATTTTGCAGTTTCAGATTCTCACATGAAGATCTGCGGCTTTTCCCTTTATTAATTGTAATAATTGTAATTTTTGTTAATAATGCTTGGACTGTTGGTTGGACGCTAGACGTGTTGGGAAGGTGTCACTTTGGGCTCTGGGGAACTGTGACAGCGTTTCTCAATATTTTCAGAATTTTTACAAACCAAACAATCAATTTACGGAGCAAAATAATCAGCAGATGGATCCAAAATGACCCATCTGCTGATTATTAATTATTCCCAATTATCATTAGCTGCAACCCGATACAAAATAGTAAAATCCTGCTTTTACATTAATGCATGAGGAATAATAATCTAATGATAAAATATATAATAGTAGTCGAGTCATATGGGACATTTTACTGCTCTGAGTACTTTTAAGTACCTTTTCCTGATTCGACTTACATGCTTTAGCTGAAGTAAACTATTTAACACAGAGTATTTTTACAGAGAGGTATTAGTACTTTTACTTAAGTAAGTGATCTGAATACTTCCTCCACCCCTGCAGAGAGACAGAGAGAGACAGAGAGAGCGAGAGAGAGGGAGTCAATCAGAGCGAGCTAAGCCTTCCTCTCAGCGTTGGGAGGAAACGAGGGGAGGAGGACACAGTAAATCTCATCTAAAGGGCTGGGACAAGAATAGCGTGATGAGCTCAAGCAGCCTCACATGCAAACAAGCGATATGATGGATGATGGACGGAGGTAGAGAGCAACACAGCTGCTAGACGGCGAAGGAGGGGGTATTTCACTTCTGAATAAAGTTGGATATGTAGGCGAGGATCCTTTGAGCGCTCCCGGAGAGGGAAACAACACAACTAATTGCAGGGAAGTAGTTTTAATGTGTGCAGCAGCATGGAGGAGATTTCCCTCAGAGACACAGATGAAAGAGAGGTGACTGATAAGATTTGCAATGAGTAACAAGCTCTCAGGTGAGTCTGAGCTGAGCTGTGTGTTAACATTTGTGAATGAGTTCTTTAGTTGTTGAGCTTTTGCGCAGGAGAGCATCAGAGCACTGTGGCTTTGTGCGAGCTTGCATTGTCACAGGGGGGATATACGGTCACATTGTTCGTTTCTTCTCTGCAGCTCGCAAACAGGAGATCATAAAGCTCACGGAGCAGCTCATAGAAGCTGTCAACAATGGAGACTTTGAGGCCTATGCGTGAGTCCACCTCTCATTCCTTCTTGTTCCATGAAAATCTCCCAAACCGGAGCCTCTCATCAGCTTGTGAGAAAAGTGTGATTTTATCCTGTAAAATGAACATTAGAGCCAAAGAGAACCATTAATCTGATTGACATAGAATGTGCTTGCAAAGATTAAAGTGTAATTACAGTCATTGTTTTATCCCCCCTCTCTCTCTCTCTCTACCACACACAGTTAAGAATAATGCTTTGCAGATTGAGTGAGAGAGGGGAGGGGAGATGGAAGCTCATTTCTGCCATTAAAAAAAGGACAGAACAAGCATGCAAAGGCCTGCACGCTAAAAATGAAAATACTCGTGGTTAGATAAAAATATGTTAGTAGTGAGCCAAAGGTTTGAGTTACTGAGTCAAAAACATGAGATTCTGAGCAAAAACGTTGCTAAATCAAACTTTCCAGTTAGTAAGTCAAATTAAGTTATGAAGTAAAAATTAAGTCAAGAGTCATGAGATTATACATCAAGTTTGAGCTGCTATCTCTATTATGAGAGTTAAGACTTATGAGTTTTATTTATTATTTATTGTTTTAGTTATAAATTAAACAGCTGTGAGCTACTAAGGCAGAATTATGAGATACTATGTGAAAGTTATGAGATACCAAGTCAAAACTTTGAGTTACTAAGTCAGAACGCTGAGTCAAAACCATGAGATCCTGAGCAAGATGTTTTAGTTAATTAATTAAAATTAAGAAGGATTGTCTCATGAAATCAAGATCATAAGATCCTAAGTCAAAATAAGGAGGAATGAAGTCAAACTTTTAAGTTAGTAGGTCAAATGTACAAGTTGATGAGTAGAACTTATAAGATAGTAAGTCAAGAGTTATGTGTTTTATTTATTATATATTATTTTAGTTATTATAAATCAAACAACTGTGAGCTACTAAGGCAGAATTATCAGATACTATGTGAACAATTACAAGAGTTCCTGAGTTAAAATTACGAGACAGTTGAAGATTTGTCTCACAAAGTCAACATCATTTGATCCTAAGTCAAAACAATGAGAAATTAAGTCAAACGTTTCAGTTCAAGTCAAATGCGTTTGTTAATAAGTAGAAATTAGTAGATAGTAATTCTAGTGTTATGAGATTATAAATTTAGCTTTTGAGATACTAAGTTAAAACATAAAGCTACAAAATGATATGATAGTAAGTCGATAGTTATTTTTATATTACTATCAAATTACTTTGAGCTACTAAGACAGAATTATGAGATACTTTGTGAAAACTACTAAGTCAAATCTTTGAGTTACTAAATCAGAATTTACAAGGAATTCAAAATTGGTAAATAATGACTCAAGAGTTATGAGATGTTAAGTCAAAACTTTGAGATACTAAACTACAATTAAGAGATACTAAATCAAAACAAGAATCAGAATCTTGTCATTATTAATAGTAATAATAATGAGAGCAGATAGTGTTGAGGAGGAATGTATGAAAAATCCTTAACATTTGCAGTATTGGACAGAGAGCAGAGAATATTGCACATTAAGTCTTGAAGCACAGACAGAGAATATTGTAACAAGAAATGAGATACTGATTCAAAATTAATAGGAAGTGAAAGTTATAGGTAAGTCAAAATGATGAGATACTAAGTGATTTATCATAAATATTTCTATTTTCATCATGTCAAACTTTTCATCAATGATTCCTGGCAGAAATGGGCGTCTATAAATGTCACAATATCTCAAATATGGTACTGAGATGTCCTTAAACTGGGACACAGGCCAAAGTAAATATTCTTTTCTGCTTTGTAGTGTATAATATTGTTGTAGAATTGCTAAATAATGGCATGCATTATAATTTTTCACTATACAGGAGGTATACGGGAACATTTAAACCTTTGAAAATATGATTTAGAGTTTAAAACATGACATTTTAAGGTGGTGTTCTCACTTTATCCTGCATGTTTTTACAGGAAGATCTGTGACCCTGGTCTGACCTCGTTTGAGCCTGAAGGGCTGGGTAATCTGGTGGAGGGAATGGACTTCCATAGATTTTATTTTGACAATCGTAAGACGACCATTAAGACTATTATCGCTGTTTTTACGGACAGATGGTAAATTTTTAAAAGCTGTGTTCTAAAGTTGGATCCCTCTCTCCCGTTAGTCCTTTCCAAGAACAGCAAACCCATCCACACCACCATCCTCAACCCTCACGTGCACATGATCGGTGACGACGCCGCCTGCATCGCTTACATCCGCCTGACGCAGTTTGTCGACGTGCAGGGCCGTCCGCGCTCCAGCCAATCCGAAGAGACCAGAGTATGGCACCGCAGGGAGAGCCGGTGGCAAAACGTCCACTTCCACTGCTCAGGAGCTCCTGCTGCCCCGCTGCAGTGATGAGGTACAAAAACAACATTTAGGCACACACATCAAATAAGACCAGAGAAAACTTTTAATAAGTAGAAATACTTGCTGATTGATAATTTGTTTTGGCCAAAAGACTGGAATAATAATACTACTTTCATGTCTGCATGCTAAATATGAACCTAGAATAATATTTAGCATAAAGACTGGAAGCAGGGACAAACAGCTAGCATGGCTCTGTACAAAAATGACTAAATATATACCACACCAGCACCTCCAAAGCTCACTGATTAACATGTTATATCTTATTATTTTAAATCTTTAAAAGTGTAAAAACAACAAGTTGTGCAGTGACTTCCTGAGCTTTAACTGTAGCTTCATATTAACCACACAGGCGTCATAGTGGGATCAACTGTTTCTTTAAAAGCAAGGAATTTAGTAACCTCTCAGTATTTAGTCAGACAGAAACAGGCCGAAGAAGTAATGAGCAACACAACGACTTATGTAAACGATTCTGGGCATCACCAGGGGACATTTGCATCACACATACATATTTTCTCATGTCTTCCTTTGAAAAAACGCTCACCTGTAGGTTTATCATTATACAGTTTCTCTCCTCTAATCTAATTTCTGCTTTTTCTGCTAATTCATGTGACAATTAAACATTTAATTTTTTGTTTTATTATACTCCTTATTTTTATTATAATCCTTGTTTTTGTGACTATTTCATTCAGTTAATTAACGTTTCTCTTTATGCCTTTTGCTATTTGTTTGAATGATTGATTAAAAGGACCTCTCGGGTCGTCAGTGCAGACTGGGGATGTGATAAAACTGCTGCTTTTCTGAAAAATTGCGGTACATCAGCACTGTGAAAAGACCAAAAATAAAGTATTTAGCAGCCAGAGCCAGATACTGATCTAAAAGGAGAGTGAATGTTGGACTTCCATAAATGAATGTTAATATTGCTCCATATCAACTGGATGTGTAAATAGCAAACTGTTAATCAGCTTTATCAGGTAATAATATGTGAGTGTTGTGTTTACAGCTTGTTTACGGTGCACTCAAGTGACTAAACAAATGAGTTATTGCAGTTTCATACTCACAATTTGCAGATAAACTTAACTATGCATCTTCTTTCTTTCCAGCAACTGAGACCGATGAGGAGGCAGAGATGAGAGGAGAAGGAATAAGTGGATAATCTAAGAGAGCGCATCCGCACTGAGAGAGAGGTGCGGGTGGATGGAGGGGGGTTTAAAGGAGTCTGAAGAGTCTGATTTTGGGATCATAATCATCTTCCTGCACTCTGCACACCCACCTCGCTCTTCTCTCTCTGTCTCTCTACGACCTCACAGACAGTTAACACCGACGCTCCCATCGCCAAAACCTACGCTACAGCAGAGGGCATGACAGCACTCCACCCCCCCTCCCCCCAAAAAAAGAAAACTCTTTAGTCGGCGTCGTATCCTCAAGATGTGGCGCTGCACCAGCCCAACATACCTGGACAACACCTGTCCTCCTCCCTTTTATTGTGTGCCACAAAGCCTCCAGCATGGCACCTCCTGTTAAAGATTTACCCTTTTACTTCTCCTCAAACATTTATTGTTGTTACTTCTAGTATTATTATGGCTGCAGTCTATTGTTGTGCTCTTTCAGCTGTACAGTATATTTATTAGTCATTTTAAACCTTTCATTCTGGTCACTTCTTCTTCTTTTTTTTTTTATGACAAGCATGACTCCTACCTGTGTTCCTGTGGCTGTTTTTCTGCACGACTAAGGCTGCCTGTGTGAAACAGTCCCACGTGTCTCACAGAGAAAGAGAGAGACCAGTGGGTGTATTTAATTATCCGTTTTGTTTTGTTATTCAATAGAGCCTTTTTTTTTTGGTTTATTTTTTCCTCTTTCTCTGGAGTGTAGTTGACCCAGAACCTGACGCCTCCGTGTGTCCTCCAGACCCCTCTGAGCCGCTCTGTGAGACAGTGAAAACCCTGCAGCATGCTAAGATATTACTGTCGTTCTTAATTGATTCTGTATGTACTGAACATTGCAAGTTACCTACTGAAATTATGACAATGGTTGACATTATAGTATCACACTGTTTATGTAAATTTCAAGTTTCATCGTGGTGAATACAATTACGCTGTAGATGGTATTGAACTGCATGATATTCCAAGTTAATAACATTGATAAGTTGGGTGTTATCATGCTTTTTATTGATTTTTCTCTTTTTGGACTGAACTGTTGGTGAGCTATATTCTGTTGCCTCTATTTTCTGGGCTTTGTAAGTGCATACTCTACTTTTGTGTTAATATATTAGTGTAGTAGAAGAGGATACTGGTGAGGATCGAGATGTCTTTTAAAGAAATTGCTGCATCCAGATCAGTTTGAAAATGGCTCTTTACTGTATCAAAGATAGGACCCAAGATCCTTATTGATCTTTTATTTTTAAGAGAAGACCCGATTGTAGAAAATGTCTGTCAGAATTTACATCAGGGTCTTGAATTAGAGTGCAGCTTTTTACTTTTGCACTTTTAAAGAAAATACTGTTTAAGTATTTTAAAAGGCTTAACAATGTCTTGGTATCAGGGACATGTAGCCAGGATTTTAGCAATACTGAACAACTGGATCGGACACCAAAAATAAAGTTTCAAAGTAGTTTAAAAAATTTTTATTTAATCAGTTAATTATTCTGTTATATTGTGAATATGGAGGTCTCTGTCCAGCCTTTTTTTCAGCTCTGTGACAATGCACCAAGCTCGCCTGAAGAGGGCACCCCCATGTAATAACAGAGAATTACTGTATATCTGAGTCAGCTACAGGGTTCTTATACAGTCCTCACATGCCTTCTGTTACTTAATTTCGAACATTACAGTATTTTAAGATCGCTTTGGCTCAATTTTCACAACAGAAAATTAAAGCCCAAAATGCTAAAATGTCTCAATGTGGCCTCAAAATGTCCCATAGCACAGAAAATTTAAACATTAGAACTGAACCAGTTTGTGGATTCATCATGGATCGATGGTCAAAAAATGAATCTGTAACATTTTTTATAATCGATTAATCATTTATGTCACTTAGATTAGAAACATGTATGTCTGTTCTATCATTGTAAACTGAATATCTTTGGTTATTTGACCGTTAGTCTGACATACAAGCCATTTGTAAAAGTTACCTTGGGCTCTGGGAACTTTCTGTAAAGGCTAAACAATCAGCACATTAATAATAATAAAATGATGCTTTACTCGAATCCATAATGTGTATTAAATTAGGTAATGCATCATACATCAGGTTTAACAGAGTGTTATAACATTGTATATGTCACTCACTTAATTTTAATCATTGTTTCATCTAAAATATAATAAACTGAAACTAAGTCTTATTATAAAAAAGAGTCAGTCATGGCCATTTTATCAGGATTTTATTTAGCCAGAAAAAAACAGTGCGACTTACTCAGAAGTGATTGCTTAAAAATGATCATGGTCAAGAATGAAAGAATGACTTTTGAAAACTTATTTTTATTTATTGAATATGCTAAATAAAGATCACATAGTTCATAATCTGACTTTACACTGCAATAAATCCTACATTTACACAAGGTAAAATGATAATTGTAACTGCGTTTAGTCGCATCTGTTTCAACCACATCATTTTTTATTTCAGACACCAAAAAAAAAAGATATCAATCTCTTCACTCAAGTTTAATTATGTAAATTAGAGTTAAAGATATGATGATAATGCTGGAAAACACTGATTCAGTGATCAGTATGCTCAAGTCATTGTACTGTAAACTTTATTTATATAGCGCAATTAAGTTATAAAGTGCTTTACAGGAGAAAAAAACACATCAAAACAATTCAGCACTACAATTACAGTAAACAAAAGCTGGCAAATAAGAGTACGTATAATTAAATAGAACTAAAAAATACATATATAATTATAAAATAAGCTACTTAAATAGATTAGAACTGGAAAAAATAAACTTTTGTCTAATATTAATAAATATTTTTAAGACATGTTTTGAGAAGTGAAAAAAAGATAATTAAAACACATGGTAATATGATGTGTCTGTATTTTCAAAAGTGTTTTACACTTCATGTAGAGATGGCATTTTGTGTTTTAAGTAAGAATTTAGCAAGTCAGTTTGGCTCTTTTGCACATTGAAAGTGAGCCAAAGCACTTGTAAAATACTTCTAAGTATTATACTACCTAGTTTAAATGACAACTGTTGTTCACAATTGAGCCTGTGTTTTAGTCAAATCAACAAACATTACCAGACAGACACTCTGCAGCTCCTGTGAGGTGTAATTTTTTTAACCATTTGTACCGCTGACACTCCCATATAGAACATGAAACCAAAACCAGCCGTCCTTCTTTCTGTCCAGTCCAAATCCCGACGGTATCACTGCTTTAAAAGGATTACTGCTCACTTAGAGTCATTGTCCCATTTGGCAACCAGTCCTTATTCCATTAATTAGTATCTGGCCTGAGTGTAATGTTTTGGCTACAACTCAAATTTGTTATTTGAATTGCTTTATAAGAACCTCGTGATTTATTTTCCTCAGTTCAGGTGAATGGTCAGGATATAAATGAATAACAGTAACAGAACGCTACTGTATATAAAATATAGCTTTTTTGGTTTCTTTTTTAAATTTATTATACTCATACTAATAATGATGATGATGATTCCTCTGGCGTGCATTCCAAGTCTTATCAATATTAAAATGTGATCAGATGTAATCAGTGTGTGAACCAATAAAATGACAATGCACAGAGCACCTTGTTACTCTCTCTTATCTTGACTCACGGCCACAGAACACAATAATAGTTGTTTGTTCACATGTGCTTTCGTCTGTGGTGTGATTTGATTGGTTATTTACAGGAATCTAGTCAGGCTGTATGGCTGTAAGTATCACCCAGAGGGCAGAGTTTAACCTGACTGAGTAGAAACAGTCCTAACAGCTTAGGGACAAAAGGGAGAATCAGGGATCAATAAAGAAAATCAGTGGGTGCTGATACCAGAACTTGTAAAGAGATAGATATAATAGAGGACACAGCACATAGGGGGAAAGTAACTTGTGTCTCCAATATGTTTCATCAGTGTTGGATTAAGTGCTGAGATCTTTTAAATAAGTAAGTCTAGACCTGCTCTTTAATGAAAAGCGCTGTGAGATAACTGTTGTTGTGATTTGGCGCTATATAAATAAAATTTAATTGAATTGGAAGACATTGCAGCAGCTGCAGCCAGATTCAAAACACCATCAAGTCCCATGTCTTGTTATTATTTGATCTGACAATTCAGACTTTATCTTTGAATACATTGTTGTTGTTGTTGTGATTTGGCGCTATATAAATAAAATTGAATTGAATTGAAATGTAGAAATACTCTGATACAAGTAAAAGTCCCGAATTCAAAATGTTACTTAAGTAAAAGTACAAAAATTATAGCATCACAAAAGATTTGAAATACATAGTGTGTATCACTTAATGTTGCAGCTGGTAAAGATGGAGCTGATTTTAATGACTTTTTATACTGCTGGGTATCAATAAAGTCTTTTGTTAATATTTAACAATACTACTGTGATTTATTTGCATTATTAATTTGAATCTGTAAAGTGATTAGTTACTAAAGCAGTAAAAAGTACAATATTTGCCAATAAAATGTAGCGGAGTAGAAGTATAAAGTAGCATACAATGTAAATACTCAGGTAGAGTACCTCAGAATTGTACCTGAGAAGTCTACAGTACAGTTTTTGGAGTAAATGTGCTTAGTTCCTTTCCACCATTAAGGCAAACATTTTACTTTTTAGTCCACATTTGATAGCTATAGTTACTGGTTACTCATAATTAAGCTTTTAAATAGAAAAACAGTAACAAGCTTATAAAACACAAACAGTTAAAACTAGCTAACTGTATATGATGTAATAAAACTAGCTGATTATAAAAAGCGGTTCAAACTAGCTAACTTTATATAAAGTAGTTCAAACTAGTAAATAAAGCAGTTCTAACATGCAGTTCTAATAATGAAAATTTAATACACTGCTTTAAACTTTTGATTATCTTTACTTTCCTTCTCTTATTTTTAATTTTGTGTAACATCTCAATCTGCATTTTGTGTATGAAATATGTAATATAAGCACAATATCTATTATTATTATTAAGTACCAGACAATGTTTTATATTGATACATATATATACGAATACAGTCAAAACATTATGTAATCGGGTTTTACAACTCAATTCATCATTACAGAGGGATGGGGTAAAATAAAGCATTGTTAACTTTTACATTAATACTTTTTAATGCATTGTTTTTGTTACTTTCAGTGTTTGCTGATTTTTATTTTTATTTTTTAATAAACTGCGTTTGCTGATGCAACCGCACCATGTTTGGTGCTGACGTCAGCGCTTGCGTGACGCAGATCAGCACCGGCTTGTAAACGGTGCCCGAGCGCGCGGCTCACTCAGCTCTGCCGCTGCATCCGGTGAAGGTTCTCTCCCTCACGCACACACCGCGCATCCTGCTCGCGCTCAGGACAGAGAGAAGTGCTGCGTTTGGTTCACGGGAGGCTGCGTGCAGAACAAGACTGCCGGGAGCAGGTAAGGAACTTGAAGAAAAGAAAACGTTAGTTTTACTTTTAGTTTTACGATAACTGACCCTGCAGTGAAGTCCTGCACGCGACGCTACAGTTGGTGTTTGTTTGTGCGTGAACTAAATAAATATGTTTAGATAGTCACGTTGCGGGAACAAAATGCAAACTTCCGCACAGGAAATAATTCAGTGTCACGGTAGAAACTTTGCGGTTTAAGTTTAAGATAATAGTGATGGGAGTTACACTTTAAAGGGAACCGGATCTTTCAGCTCAGTTTTTTTCCGGTACTTTCGGTTTATAAACTGGCTTTTAATTTAGTAGCCTAAGTTACCACTTCTGCTGGTTACTGCCTGAGTTACACTGTTATTTGTTTGCAAGAAATAATGTTATATAATTCGTCTTCAATACATTGACATTTTCTGTCATATTGTTGATTTAAAAGCGGGATGTCAAAAACACATACAGTAGCCTACATTCCAATTATTCCAATAACAGATTCCTATATCATATACAATACAATTTATATGATATAACATGAAACATAAAATACGTTTTCTCTGTTAAAAGTATTAATTAGTTTATTGCATTTATTTTTCATTCAGGACCAACACATTACTTAAGGTTTTGTTTAAGGGTCAGGACATGTCAAATGTCCCCTGAAGTGATGAAAACAACTTAACTAGTGTGTGTTTAGTGATGGTCTAGCTATATTTAGGATGTACTGTACTGTGATATATCGTCTGATCCAGATACAGAGACCTAAAGTAAAGTTACAGCACTGAGGGTCATAATATTCTTTATTTTTATTTGTCAACAAATCCCACAACAAGACCAAAAAAGAACAAGTAATTCATCCTTCTAACAAGTCTTGTCTATATAGCCTAAGGCAGTCTTCTTCCTCTGCGCCATAGAGCTCCATTGTTGCACAGGGTGACATACTCCTTCATTACAGTAAACACAGCTACTGTTTATTTATTATTTTTTGCTCAACACCTTCCTGCTGTTGAGATTATTACAGAGCACCACATAAGGAATAACCCATCACTAAAAAATAGTCCCCCCAAAAAGCACTATTTTCTAACATTTGTTTAAAACTTCAGCAACCAGCTGTTCCAGGAAATGACTGAGCCTTTTTAAAAAAAATGAAAGTAAATATTTATTTTTAATGGGATTTCGCCTGAGTACCACAGACAGGTAGGTCAGGAAGTATTGAGTGACCAACACGTTGTTGGTTTGGGGTCTTTTGTGGGATATGTTGACAATAAGAAAAATACAGTACAAAAAACACAAGGTTTGTCCTTTAACTACAATATAAAAAGCATATAGAACAGTGTCATTGTTATGTGGTGTGTTTCTGATATACACAATTTACATTTACACTAACCAGGACCCAGTGTACCGTCAGCGGAAGAGAGGCAAGCGGGAGCTGTGGAGAAGCGAACCAGTTCAACCAGACAGGTGTCCTTGTCCAGGACAGTGCTGCTGACTTCTTCTTTGTCGGGAAGGGAGGGGGGAGAGGAGCTGTGGCTAACCAGCAGCCATGCACCGCTTAAGGACTACAGTTGCAAGGCTTCGGCCTTTAACGGCTGCACAGAGCCTATCGCAGCCCAGACTGTTGACGACCGAACGGGGCTTAAGGACGTTTCAGCCTGTGAGGCGCCTGAACACACCTGTGGCTGCGGAGCCCTTTCTTAATGGCACCAGCTCTAACTATGTGGAGGAGATGTACTATGCGTGGCTGGAGAATCCCAGGAATGTACACAAGGTACTGCAGACCTTTCAATTTGTCTTTAAGGCCATGCTCACTTCCTACACGTATGCAAAACAGGTTCAGTGCTACTCCACAATTCACACCTAATGCGATGTCCAGTCCAAAATCATCTTTCACTGAATGTGTGGCCCCTCGCTTCTTCCTAATGAGCCTGAAAAGAGAAGAAATTAGTTCTCACTGGTGACAGATATCTGTTGAAAATGTAGTAGGGTAAAGGTTCAAATAGACGCTATCGGTGCTTTGTGTGTTTGCTTGCACGTGTTTGAATAGTCGAGCACCACAGAATCGAGCAGCTGTGAATGAAGTGTCATCAAAAAAAGGTTGCACCAGTTCTTTCACGTTAAAAGAAGTTGAACAAAGCTGCTCTCAGGGTAAAACGTAGTTTATATATATGTGGACATGTACAAACACATTATGGCAACAGATTTGTCAATTTGTTAGCATCTAAGTTGTGAAGCTGACTACAACCACTTAAAGCAAGGCAACTTTATTTGTAAAGCACATTTCAACAACAAGAAAATTCAGAGTGCTTTGCATAAAACATAAAAGCAATAATGGTAAAAAAAATAAAAGACATTTAAATACAAAATAAAAACAGGACAGTAAAAGTGACAGTGTCAGATATTAGCCAGAAGTTTGAATTTGATATAATAAAAGGCAGCTCCAAAAAGAAAACCCTTCTGATTTAAAAGATCTGCAGTTTTCTGGGAGCTTGTTCCAGGTATATGGTGCAGTTTAGCCTACTAAAGAGTTTAAGATCTAAAGAAAAAAGCAGTCCCTTGATATGACCGACCAAGAAAGTGTCTAAATCAAAAGATAATGTTAAAGGATCAGTTCACCCAAATTAGAAAAGACATTATCATCTTTAGTGGGGCCTGACTGGCCATGCAGATGATAGGTCAGGTTTATCTGGTTTATCTGTTCAGGATATCTGTCACCATCACAATACAGTGGAGGGATTTAATTAGTTGTAGAATAGTATAGAAAACACTCAACAGCAACATCTCTTTTCAGCACCTGCGACTCCTGATGAGTGGCTTAGCGAGGCAGCAATTTATTGTAGAAACAAACGAGGAATTTTATACTGAAAAGACAAAAACTTTGGAAGATACTCAGTTGATTTGTTTAACTTTAGACTGCTGAAGTCGTATTAGCTTTAGTTGAACTTTGGACAGAACGAGGATAGTGGATTTTGTCCCCCATCTCTACCACTGAAAACATGTTAGTAAGGGATCACTTAATGGCCAGTATCAGCAGGAGGGCTGATTCCAGTTCTGTATGCACTGATCCACTCAGGCAGTACTAACACAAGAACTGCTGGCACTACTGTAATCACCCATGCTAGAAATACTGCTGCTCCAAGTACTAGTTCTAACACTGGAACATCTTCTACTAGAACAATAATGATAACAACATTATGTATGACGCACCTTTTTGTATCACAAGACAAAGTGCTTCACAATAAAACAGGGATAAGAAAATACAGATGAAAGATAAAGTTCAATAGCTGAGGGGTCAAGTTTGTACTACCTGAGTTGTTTTGTGTTTGAACTCCTCAAAACGCAATCACATCCTGAGAAAGAAAGCTCAGAGTGAAAACTAACAGCATCTAGTGATCTGGTCAGCGCTCTGGATAGTTTTGCAAAGAAGCTGGTGAGGAAGACACACCTGTTTTAAGGTGAGACCGCTCACACTGTCACTGTGTACAAAAGTTCTCCAGGCTCGGGGATCAATGTTGTGGTGATCAGTTTGACGTACGTTAACAGTGAACGTTTCAGTGAAGGACTTGGTGACAGCTGATAGAGGAATATGGCTTTGGATGGAACATACAGTTACATACACATGTTGCACCTCTTATAATATTTCAGGTAAAAAGACAGTAGCACCCTGCTGCGGATAAATAATATTAACTAATTTCTGTAATAACAGTTTGCTTTTGAGTGAAGTTTTTTTATTTTGTAATTCTAACATTACTTGTGTGTGTTTGTGTGATTTAAGAAAGAGACACGCCACTTAAATAATCTTGAATATAATTCTATGTGGAAAACCCGTAACATCATATATGGCGGTTGTAGGCGCATGTCCCGCCCCTCCTGCAAGAAAGCCAATCGTCTGCCTTTTAACAGAAACAAAATCAGCCAATTGTATGGTTCCATGGCATTCTATGGCGGCGAGGAGCAGGTGTGTGACCAGATCAGATGCACAACATGTCTACTAAAAATACTGCGTGAAAAGGGTCTAGATTTGATATGCAGTGCTTGTAAGATGTGTTATGCTGACTGGGTCCATAACGTCAGTTAGCATAGCATTTGTTTGTCACTGGATAGAGCTGTAAACCTTGTGCATGCGTAGCAGAAGTAGCACCGGTGGGGGAAAACACTTTTTTAACCTTGTTTTGGGGCAAAGTCATTAAACTTTTCCAGTTGTTTGTATCAGATTTTACTGCTGATTCTGTACATGTAGTTTTTATGTCCCACTGACCATTGGAAGTGCAGTTATGGCCCTCTCCCCATTCATTCAGATACGAGCCTGGATTTGCCCAGACTTTGGTTGCTTTTAAAACTGTGCTGCTGCTGGATGGTTTGAGACTGCAAGGGCTAACTTTGTGTAGTCTTGGCTAGCGTTGTTACTGCTACCCAGCTGCCATTTCTCACAGGATCGCATACATCCTGTGAGCAAGCTAGAGCCTAGAGAGGTCTAGGGCGCCGTGTGGAAAAACGTTTTGGAAATGGGAGGATGAGTGGCACATGAAAAATCTAAATACTGATTTCCAGCTAGTTTCTTTATATCTAAATACTGAAAGTGCCCATTGATAAAATGTCCTGACATTGTGCCGCTTATGGTGGCTTAAACCAGTGCTACCATTGCTTCTATAATAATAAGTTAAGTGCGAAGGCTGAGTTTCCAGCCGTATCTACAACTTTAAACTTTTCCTATCAATGACCAAGTAGAACAAACTCCGATATGCACTCAAAAATCTGATAAACATCATGAAGTGGATTAACCTGAAACCCTTGAATGCAGGGTTTCACATTGTTGAGCAAATGTTGTGTATCAAAGATGAATGAAGGTTGGTATGCTGCCGTAAATACCTGACTGAACACACCCTAATGTGAATCCAGTGCCAGTTTAAAGACTTTAATCAAGTCAGTATGGGCTTTTTGTTATAGCGGACACACTCTGGCAGAGAGCTGTGTTACCGTGCGCCAAGTGTAAAGTGTTATATAGTATAGTGGTATTCAAAATGTCACACACTACGTGTAAGCTGATTTCCCACTACAGAGGCGGACGTTAAGAAGCTTCCTTTACCTGTGACCTTAAAAGCCTCTCACATACAATAAGCCAATTAGTCTCCTCTATGGTTAGAAACTTAGATGCAAGGTCATATGTGTGGGGTTTTTTTAGCCACACAAGCAGCATGGCTGTCGACTCAACGCATCTGGACACAAGTGGGTGCCAAAACTGCAAATTAGGTGGTGTTCAGTTGTCCATTTTTAACATGGAGGCCGGGTCAGAAACGTTGTCATATCAGAGCTAAACAGTACACTAACATATCCTCCTGCTCTCCAGAGAAAATCAACTTGATCAGGGCTTTACAGTAACTTTTTTGCTGAAAGTTATTAGCTACGCAGCATTTTCACTAGACACATTTTAGTTGTTGGAAAATTACATTTTAAATGGTTAAAGCTGACAATGGCATTCTTAAGTTGGCGTGCTAAAATGTACAAATATTATAACTAGCGCTTATAAAGTTGTGTGTAATGCTCCTTTAAAAAAAATTGTAGTCTAGTCTATTAAGATAAACACATAAGAGAGTAGCTTCTTATTGTATATACTAAAAGTGCTGCATGGGTGAAAAAGATAAAAACTAAACTGTAAAATGTAGTAGAAAATGTTCTACATTAGAAGCAAATAATAAAAAATCCACAATTAAGGCAACAGGATTAAAAATTTCTGTAGGCCGGTATCTGTTTTGATCACTTTGGATTATTTGTTTTCTATCTGTATTTTCTCAGAGCTCTGACTGGATTTATGTTTATCATCATGAAGCTCTGGTAGCTCTGAGAAACGAGTATACAGGGCTTTCCAGATTATTCTCATACAAGAGCATCTCCTGCTTTCCTACATGGCATGAGCTCTTTTATTAAAAAATAGAATTAACTCTGGAAAGGTGGCTGTGATGTGACGATAAGCTGTGACATTAGGGCAGCTCTGCTAGTAGTAACATCATGTCCTTTAATCAGAAAGATTTCTGTAATTTTACAGCACTAAACGGCTCTTTCCTCCTGCATTTCCTCCGTCTCAGCTCTGCCTTTTCTCTTTCTCGTGTTCTCCTGGGCATTTTTTCGCCACACTGCTCGGCCACGCACCCTCAAACACTGACTGACCGCCGTGTTGATGTGTGTGCGCATGCAGCCAGTCGCGTGTGATGACAGAGATCATAATCAGGTTAAATGCGACCGGGAGGCTGACGGTCTTCAGGTCCGAGGGACTGTGGCTGCCCTGAGACAGATTCAACTTTTAATCTCGTCTGACAAATGTCTGGATGTCATGTTTTACGCGGCGGCACTGCAGGATGGAGATGCGCCTGCTGTGTGGATTCTCCTGCCATTAAAAAAGATCACTATATCATAGCTGCTGCTGGTTCAGTTGGGAATTAACGGTAGGCTAGTTTAATCTCCACAGCGTCTTCTTGTTTGCAGTGTTGTTGGTCGAGAGAGGCTTCACGAATCGAACAATGAGCAAACACTATGTGCAGGTAGTACTCATCATGGTGACAAAGTGGCTACTGGGAGTGACTGTGTAACCCGCCAAGCCCTGCACTTGACATCTGTCAACGTCAACCTGCTTAAGTCTTGTTAATGTTGCTGTGTTTGTGGCTGCACGCTGTAAACATTTAACCTGGGTTGCTTCAATTTTATTGATTCCAATTCTTACTTACAAATTTACTTATCAAATCCGGTTAAACACAAATCACACAATCTAAATGCACGGGGCTTAACGAATCCACTGTTTTTGGAAATTTTAATTTGATTAAAAAATCCTTTTTAATCCCCCAATGGGGAAATTTCCAGTGTTACAGCGGCAGCTGGGCATAGTGCAAAAAGACACTCTAAAGATAAATAAACAATTAAGAAATTAAGTAAAGAGAATAAATAGTAAATATCTACAGTATAGCACAGATTATCAGTCCTGGTGTGTGTTTGTTTTGTTCATGTAGTCTACTGGGAGCCGGTTCCAACTTGGAGCCGGTTCTCGACGCCCAACTTCAGGCATCCTGTGCTAAAAACACATAACAATGTATAACTTAAATAATATATAACAAATTCTGACAGTTGTTTAAAATTGTTGAGTATTTTGTCTCCTTTCATTCTCTCTCCTTTTGTCTCCCTGCAGTCCTGGGACATATTTTTCCGTAACGCCAATGCCGGGGCTCCGCCTGGTGCGGCCTACCAGAGCCCTCCACCCTTTAGCGGGAGTTCTCAGGGACTGGCCAGTGTCCAGGCACTGGTGGGGGCTCAGCCCAACGTGGAGAAGCTGGTGGAGGATCATCTAGCAGTACAATCACTCATACGAGCCTACCAGGTAAACTAACACTAAACACCCCTGAGCTGTTTGTCTCACGCAGAAAACGCGTGTTGCTTCGTTGTTACAGGGTTGAGTTTTGTAGAAGTCTATGCTTTTTTTCTTACAGTGACCTTGAGTGTGTTTACGGATGCAGCGATCCTGAACAAATCGTGTCAGAGTCCACGTGACGTTTATCTTCAGGCCTCTGCTATCAGTACAGTGAAACGATAAGAAAGAACAGTAAAGTAAGAATAGATTGCCTTTGCAGTTCACTTTTGGGAGAAGATGCATTTTACGAGCCCCAACAATTCAACAATGGCTCATTTTTTAAGCTGCGTTTGTTAGAAAAGACGCTGTTGTACACCTTGTTATGTTACAGTCACACAGGCTGTTTGTGTTTTCACCTGTAAAGTTGTAAACAAAGTAATTCTCGTTTGGTTTATTCCAAAAATATTCTAATAAATTCAGGTGACATTAAAGTTTGATGACCTTGTGTAAGAACAGTGTTATGATGAAACGTGGCTTAAACAATAAGTCATACAGAGGACAGACCGAGAGCTATCATGAAGTAGCCCTTGAGATGTAAATCTAATCTCTAATCTAATCTCTTTTGTCATTCCATGGGCCCAGTTTAGCTTTCATTACCATGAAAATATGCGTATTCATTGCGGCCTCAATGCAGCCGAATGTTCCGGTTGTGTTCCCGCTTGATACTTTTGTGATTGCTGTCGTAAATTGCTCGTAAACATGATTTTAAACTGACTGCAGAGGTCCGCTGCAGAAAGATAAATATAACAGATAACCTCGCGATTGGTGTCGACAGCACTGTTTACACAACCCTACTCTTCTCGAAGAAATTTGTCATTGGAGTTTTATCATTTTTTATGACACAAAAGGAATTTATATACCTTAAAACTTAAATTAATACCGTGTAATTTTGAATAATAGCCCAGGCTTTTATTTGCTAAAATCACTGAATTGACCCTGCCTATATTTGGGACAGGCGTCCATATGGGACCTCTACTTCCTCTCGCACAAAAACTGAAATAGGCTATTATGAAACAGTTTATTTATTTCAAACAGTATGAATATTACTTGTATAAAAATGATCAAATAATATCAAATACCTATCATTCATTTGATCTGGCTGTGACAGACAGCTTATGTACTTTCATTTTGTAGGCAGCAACGTAACGAAAACAAACATACCCATCAACACAGTGCAGGACGAGACAAGTGTGGCAGAAGTTAGCAGACAGAAGGCGATGGACTTCATATGGCACTATTCACAACTTGGATTCATTTTTATTTAAAGCTGTTGTGTTTCTTTTGATCGGTGGACCCTTACAGACTAAAGGAACATAAATAATTAAGGGATGGACACATTCGGACTTAACGAGCGCTTCAAAGGCAACTTGAGTGGGCACCTTTTTTTTCTTTTCCTCTCTTGTACCATGCTGGTTACACCAGTAAATCTATAAGAATTAGACTTTGGGGCTCGTTGTTTCCTTTAAATGAACTGAACTATTGAACTGTGGAGAATCTAACCGATCTAACGATGTGCGGCATGTTCGTGTGGACATATTGATCATACATTTAAACATTAGGTTTTGTATTAACGATCTAAGCAGCTTAGAAACAGCTGAAGCCGGCGACATGGCGGGAACTTCTATAAAAACCAGGCTTCTAATTGAGACCTGTGTTCATCTGTCAAAACATGCAGCCACAAACGGCCAATAAAAGGGACAGGAGTCTAATTCAAGTTTTACAGTATATGTGTTTATGTCATATAAAACATGAAATATTTCCAGTTGGTGGCAAAGTAAAGGGAGACTACAAATTTTTTTTTGCATATTTGTGTCTGAACACGATCAG
Organism: Lepomis gibbosus; assembly: GCA_029875015.1. NCBI lineage: Eukaryota > Metazoa > Chordata > Actinopteri > Centrarchiformes > Centrarchidae > Lepomis > Lepomis gibbosus. The sequence continues at coordinate 19,505 of JAPMOB010251482.1, forward strand.
AAGAAATTAAAAATTAAAGGTTTATTATTACTATTTCTACACACACAGCAGTGGGTCTGTTTGGACCCCAAACAATGATAATTGATGGGGGGGTCCGAGGCCCGAAAGGGTCCGGTAAAGTAAATTACATGTTTCCATTTACTTTTAATGGACACATGTAATATGTTTTATGCTTTCTATGAATATAATCCTATTAATCTTATTTCCATCCTCAATAGACACCTTAAGGCAGCGTTGAATCGGCTGATGGCCTGTTAAATGGCTATTTTAACAACATTTTGCATCCTTTTTAACAGGTTTCTTTTGCAAACTTTGTTGTCTGTGTGCAGGATTCTTGCTAACATGTGTGGACATTTGCTAGGAAATCTTTACAGGAAGTGGTCAGCAGTTTACAAGTGCAGACAGACTCTCATCTGCTGACACAGGCTGACAAAGACTGACCTGTTGCACACTTACACTGTGTTTCTCTGTTTGTAGGTACGAGGGCACCACATAGCGAAGCTGGACCCCCTGGACATCAGCTGTGTAGACTTTGATGATGCCCCGTGTACCGTTGGTTTCCAGAACGTTGGTGAGAAATATAAACCTGCTGACATGTTAGTCTCATGTTTCTGTCCCTGTCCTTCTCCTCCTCCTGTGATTTTTGGATCTATTTTGTCCTTAAAACACTTGATCTCTGTGATCTTTGTCCCATCTTTTCTTTCCCTTGTCATTATATCACTGGACACAAAAAAAAATCCCCCACCTTTCACTGGGTTTCCTTTTCTTTCTACCTTGCTGTTTTTACCCATGTGACACACCCATTAATTCCCACATACTTGTCTTGAGTTGTCAAGACAACCTCCAACCTCTTTTGTTTACTTCCATTGGCCCACCCTTTACCCTTGAACGGTATCACGGTATACCAGGGTATTTTGAAATTCAAACTGTATGAAAGTACAAAAAAGACGCTGATTTTTCTGATACAGAGGTGCTGAATTGAGGTGATGTGCTGTAGAGTACGCCCTCAACGTAGCCTGTTTGGAAGTGTTTTGGTTTTAATCCCAATGATGAAGGTTTGCCAGCCAACACCAGCTGCTCAGCTTCTTTACCGTCATACCGAGAGTATAAAATAAGTGGAAGTAGTCACCCTTGGTTTGTGGGCTGCCATTTTGAAGCCCCCCTAGCTGCGCACGTAGCCACACATTTATACTTGCATATTGGTATCTGTGTGTTCTGCAATTACACCGCCAACAACTCTAGCTGGCGCTCGCGAGCAAACTAGCTTCCAGTGAACTTCCGGTTTAGCCCTCCGCTAACTTGAATGGGGGTAAAATGATAAATGTGTGGACTTTTCTAATGTTATCAACCGAATGGATCACATTCTGATAGAGAAACGAGTCATTTTGCAGGGGTTGTTACGCGCAAATACCGTATTACAGCCGCTGGTTTGGCCGCATGTAAAATTTACTTCAAAGCCCGGCGCACTTCCTGTGGGCTTTGAGGAAATGCGATATTACCAAGCCGACCAATCACAGTTGTTGAGGTCCGCCTTGCTGCGACGTGTAGTTACATTTTTGGGGAGGTGCACGTCAGGCTACGCTATACACTGTATCAAAGGAGACCTATTATAGTGCATTTCCAGACCTGTATTGTAGTTATGTGACTCCTCTATGGCAGCTATGCATGATTCAGAGTTAAAAAAAAAACTTATGTAAATTATCCTGGCTCTTCATGTAGGCCTTCATTTCAGCCTCTGTCTGAAACAAGCTGTAGAGGCTCCTGTCTCTTTAAGCCCCCCCCTTCCTATACGAGATTTTTTTTCTGTCACTGTGTGACCACTTTCTATCATTCAAAGAGCGTATTTGTAACGGTCCATAATTATAATAAACAAATAAATTTACTTCCATCTACAAAGTCAAACACGATGTGTTCCCAGCATCTGAAAGGTTTTTCCAATTTTTACACGTACACGTAACCCTCACAGCTGTTTTTATTATGATTCGACCTCTACCATCCCCAGCTGAGGTCAGTTCTGAAAAAACGGAAGAACGGATTGGTAATGATTTACTAACATTAATAACAGCAGCAGATTTCATTGTTTGTTAGAAAGAGTAAGTCATTAATAAATGATCCTGGGATTTTAAATTAATAATAAGTAACCATGGTTTAGATGAAGAGGAATTAAAGAGGTTACTTGAGGAAGGATCTACACCTGGTATAAATCTACCTGAATTTAGTTTTCTACTGATTCTTATTAATTAATTTTAAATGTAAGTTATTACCTGTTAATAAAGCAATTAAGTACAACATAGTCGTAAAGTATGCAAAGTATGCCTTATTAAAAAGTGGTGCCTTTTATTTATTTTGTAATAATTTTATTTACGTTTAAAATGTATTTGACCAGATAATTGATCATTAATGTCTTTATTCACATCCTAATAAGTGACGTTTGGTTTGCCATCAGGGCTCCCAGGCAGAAAGACTTTCTGTTAGAAAGCTCTGGGTGCAAACTTCTTCCATGTTCAGTTTATGTGAGGAAACAAGATAAGACTTGAGATTGTTAGTTTCAGAGCTGGTCTGGTTGTAGATACAGTAGATGGAGAGATTGTGAGCATGCTGATGTTAGCATTTAGCTCAAAGTGCTGCTGTGCATCAATACAGCCTCACAGAGCAGCTAGCGTAGCTGTAGACTCTTAGGTCAGAAATTACTCACTACTGAGTTTGCCATTTTGTCGGTCTATCGAAGTGTGTAGTGAGAATTATTATATGTCAGTGGTCGGCAAAAGCTGGCCTGCCAGCAATAATATCTGTCCGGTGCTGAAACAGATCCTAGCCATGACAGAAAAAGTTACTCACATAATCGCTTCCTCTTAATTGATTGTGCCTACAAAATAAAAGCTTGAGAAAGTCTTTGCAGCAGCACTTCATGTTGTGTTTAATTGAGAGCTTTTACTTTGAAAATTCCTGAAGGAAATTCAAGAAAGTCTCTGACTTGCTTGACACATCTCTGAAAAAGCTGTCAGAAAATGTGTTATTGCGTTCTCCTGAATGAGAAACGCAGGTTTCCTCAGCCTGGAGATACTGGGGAAATGAAGCGTCCGTAGGTTCACCGATCGCCGGGAGGCGCACACACACACCTGCTCATGCTTGATTGTGAACATGTAAAATGATCTCTTCATAATCAATTTTTTTTAAAAGAGAGAAGATAATACTAGCAGCAAGTGGGGAATGAACACACAACCCTTGGAACGGGAGTCCTGTGCACTGCTGACTGAGCTTACCAGGCACACAGTAAATGGATTGTTTGTGTATAAATTTACGACGTTCTGTCCCGCCATCTAATGACCTGAAAAATTTAGCCCGATGCCAGACTTATTTGCCGACCCCTGCCCTATGTAGTCGACTCAAAGTCCCAGAACGAATTTTGATAACTAGCATAAAACTAATGGTCACAGCCCAAGCTGTATGTACCATCATCTATTGCGCTGATAGAAAAATATCCCGCCAAACGACGTTGATCTGGCACGTTTGCAATTTAAGACAGCAATGACGTAATTAAAGGTCCCTAGAGAATGATTTGCTGCGTGTCCAGTGTTGGGCACGACTTTTCCCAGTAACTAGTATGTGAGTGCGTGACTGCACTGCAGGTCAGCGGCACCGGACCTTCTGTTGTTCATGTCAGCGGTTAGATAAAAACTAAAGAGAGCGAGGTAGCTGCTGCCAATATTGTGTCGCAGTCTAAGATGCAAAGAACATTGCTGCTTATTTTAAACTCTGTACGAACAGCAAAAAGCTTTCAACCGCGAACATTTCTACACCTGAAATGTTGAAACAACTGGAGCATCTGCTGAAGCAGCACAGCAAGGTGAAACTTGCAGAAAGAAACTCCGGCCTCTACTGCCACTGATGCTTGGACTCATCGGGAGAGAGTGGCGTTAACGTAATGTTTTGTAAAAATACTGAATACTGCTCTTACATGTGCAGAAAAACAGTAGTTCAAAAGTTGGGATTCCCTTGCTTTATTCTTTTATTTCAGCAGGTGGTGTTAAGAAATATGAGCCTATATGTTTTTTAAAAAAAACCACACTCCTTGCTGCTGTTATGATATTAGTTAATAAAGAGACTGCTTTATTTGGGGGGGGAGTGGGGTGGTAGTGAAGTGTATCCCATACATTAATTTACTATAATAAGTCTAAATTAATATAATTGTCAACGCTGACCACCTCATATATCATATATATACATATATTTTTTCTAGGCGTATTTAAAATCGTATTTGATTGAGGAGCTGTATTACGCAGCATATGTGCATGCGGCATCTCCTCTCGCTCGCTTGCTCTCTCCCTCTCTCTCTCTCTCATGAACACCGCTGCACAAACCTGTCAGCGACTTTCTTCACCCGTCAGTTAAAATGTTTGGGATGTAGTCTGACATTAGTTTTTTCCCGAATGAGGACACTTAACATGATGTTTACTGACTTCCTTTAAACATGTTGACTCAGTTCCAGTAATGTGTTAACTAAACATGGACTTGTTAGTTTTGACACAATAGTGCAAAGAGTTAGACTGAACAGTGTGTGTGTGTGTGTGTTTGCTGTGGTGTGTTGCGCATGCCTGCAGCAAACGGTCATTGTGCCTACTGAAAAGGTCGGGCCTCTGAGTTCAAAAACAGGTGATTGTTATGAGCTGCGATAGGATGTTTCCACAGCTAATAGAGGTATTGTTCAGTTTCACCGAGTTCTGCTTTGTCCCGGGCGTTTCACAGAGGTGCAACAATGGGTTGGCGTCGTGGTCCGAATCAGCCTGAAAGCATAAATGAGAATCTCTGTGAGATACTTAGCCTACACACTGTGTGTGTCTCTCCAGGCCTCCAGAGTTGTCTCACTATAAAAAAAGGTCTCTATTAGTTGATTTGCCGGAGGGTAGGACGAGAACCTTTGACGTCTAACCTTTCTCTTTGCTCTTTTTAGTGGGGACTAACCTTTGACCTACATCCAGTGACTGCACATTAATTTCTAATCTAATTGGCTGCCTCTGGTCCACAGTGTTCCTGTGGTTTATCAGCAGATCATTAACCTAGTGTTGTGGTTGCCCCTGCTCTCCCCTCTGTTGGCTTTAAAAGAGTCCAGGCTGACAGTTAATTTGGGTGGTACTTCTTAGAAAGGAGGAGTGTTTGTTTGTTGGCTCGTCCAAACCTTTGCTCAGCAGCCAGTGGGGTCAGACAGGACTTATTTAGGCTTATCTGTGCCTGCTTCATTAAAATGTTACTGTGATTAGATTGCAGGCAGACACTTCTTGATTACTGCCTATACTTTGAACCATCAAAGAAAACAACTTCTTTGTTGCTGGTTGGTCTGGAAACGCTGGGAGGAAAGTCTAAAGATCCCTTATGTAATGCAGAGAACTGGCACATTGGTTTTAAAACCCCCTGCACTCAGCACAGCACCCTGCACTAATTTGCTGAGATGTGCAAACAGACGTAGATGCAACCCTCCCTCCCACCTCCCACCGTTCCATACTGTCTTATCTCTGTTTGGTGCAACCAGGACATCACGTGCTGTAGATAAACACAAGCCACCCAATAATGTGTCAGCCTGCTGCACCTCCGAATATTGACTTTTGAAATCTAACCCATCAGCCGGCCCTGTTCGCCGCTCCTCCCTGTTTTTGTTCTGACACACTGCGTGGTTTATTATCAGGGGAACTCTGCTGGCGTCAGCAAAGTTTAGTGAATATTTGTCAACATAAACTCACAAAGCCAAAGAAGGAGTGATTTTGTTGCATGACGTTGTTTAGTTTTTAGTCCTTGCTTAATATTTTTCAAAAATGTGCTACTCTCCTTACAATTCTCTTGTATTGATTACACTAATCGTTAACTCTTAAGTGTGCTGGGGGTGGCCAAACATGTTATCACAAGGAGTTGATCACTAAACAAATAAGGCCGAAAATTCAAAACAATTATTATAAAATATTTTTAAAACAACTATTCATGAGTAAAATTAAGGAAAATGTTTTTTCAGTCCCTTTTCCTCAGCAAAATAAATATCTTAATAGAAAAATTAAGCCCTAAAGCATGAAAGAATAAGATAAAACATTTATTGAATATTTATTTAACATTTGTTAAATTGTTATTTTGGAGAATTGTATTCATAGTTTTCAGTCACGTGACATGCGCGGTGACCTGGAGGGCAAAACAACAGACCAACACAGCGGCTCACACTGCGACTCCCCCGTAGAGACGCCGCAAAAGCAGTCAAATTTTATTTGGATCACCTCTCACCTTAAGAAAAAGAAAGATATGAACACAAACTGCAAGTGTTGGACATATCCGATCCATAGAACGTTGCATTTCTACCGTAAAAAAACGCCAGGTCCCTGTTGGCGCTCGTGTTTGTGGCCAACGGATTTTCGTTTTGAAACGAAAAAAGAAAAACGCAAAACGGCTCGTTTTCCAATTACCATTAGTACATAGGGAAACGGGAAACAAACTGTTTTTCGTTTTGATATTAAAGAAAGGAAAACGGTTGTTTC
>JAPMOB010251483.1:0-15145 GCA_029875015.1 Lepomis gibbosus
TAGCATTTCAGCGTAGCGCAAGCCATTCAGCAGACAGCATTCACACCGCAATTTCTTCAGAAATTGCTTTTCTAGTTTTTTAAGTAATACCTTTCTTTAAACACTTAATTTACTCTGGAATATAGAATATGACGGGTCCATTGATGGTGCTTTGATTAACTGGCTAACTGTCTCGTCGTCATCAATGCAGAAGTATTCAACTTAACAGTTTGAAATTCCATTGTATTATAAAAGAAAACCACAAAACTGTCTTTAAGAATTTATTTGGGTTGTTCAAATAAATGGGGAGAATACAGTTTACAATTGTCTCAAAACATTCCTGGTCCACTGATGTGTCAATGTTTTATTTTTAAAGAATCTATTTCATCCCCATAATGTTAGCCAAACATTCAAAATTCAAGTGACCAAAGTGAATTTCTTTAAATTAATGTAAAGGGGCAGTCGGCAGATCATGTTTTCATTTACATGTTTCCAAACATTTGTTCTTCAAAAATATATTAAATAGTTTAATAATTTATTAAGAATTGCCCACACTTCATTGTATTGCCCCTTAGTCCATGCTGTTATTTCTAATTTTCCTGCTTTTTACAAACTTCTGATCATAGAACATGCGTTCTTTTTAGCAAACAAACAATGAGGGAAAACTCAATAAAACAACATTTAAGTCTTCATTTAAGTTAAAATCCTTAAATTTTACCAGCCATTTAAAAAAACTGAAAGATGGTATATAATCAATAGCAAAAGTCAGCTTTATATTGGTTGCAGGTGAGTTGCAATAAGCTGATAGCAAGCAGAGTTTTCAAAAGTTTATTCAATCCATTGCCTATTGAGCACTATATAATAAAAGGATGGTGATTATAAGTTGACAGAGTTGTAGCAAAGTCATGATTTCAAGTTGAACTGTGGCTGGTCTCTGGAGGATTTTTCACCAGCTTCAGTTACCCAAGAAACAAAACAGATGGAGGAAAAAAAAGCAGTTAATTCAACATTTAAGCAGCATTATAAAGAAATTTTCCTTTAAAAAATTGTAAATGTATGTAAATATTTAACATTTTTAATTGGACTCAATTAAACTACATTTAAACATACACAGTACTGCTCACAGATATTTTTTATATAAATACCTATATAGTGAATATTAGGAACACCATGCGCACACTCACCACAGTATCACTCAGTGATGTCAGGCATAGTCAGCACCTTGCTCAGGCTGCCTACAAAAACAGAAACGTGACTGTCAACAACATTGTAGCTTAAATCATTTAAAAATATAAATAGTAGCGTTTTAGATTTTAAAAAAAATGTGTATCTGGATCCAAATCTGCATCAAAGTAAAAACAATGACAGACGAAAACACTTGTAATAATAAAGTATATAACAAACATTCTTGTTAAATTCAAAAACAAGTTGTTTTGTGCCAAGGTGAAATCCAGCATGTTTTCCATGAAATCTAGGCCCATAATGATTTACTGAAAAAAAGATTTACTAAACTTGACTGAAGTACAAGTTTTTTTTAAATTACTACATAAATTATAGCATAAAAAGATTCAAAACTGACGCATAAAATTAACATGTTTCCTGTTCATTTCAATGTGTGGTGCGGTGACCACCAAAATCTATTCTTAATTCGACTTGGTGACCAATTGTCTTGTCTCACCTGCGGCGACAGAAGTACGGCAATTGGCCGGTCCATTGCGCACGGAACCAGGGATCTGGTCCCCGTTGGCTGGGTTCACACACCAGCATTGCCTCATAAAGCACTGTTGGACCTGGTAGAGGCCGCGCTCGTCACAGGCGGGGCGGAAACCAGGCACCGGCAGAGCCTTCACACCAGCGGCCTCCAGCTGGCAGTCAGTGCCCTGCAGAGGGACTGGTGAGAGGAAAGGAGAGTTAAATCACCTTTTTCTTACAGAAAATTGTAGAAGTGCAATATGTATAGATATATAAAAAAAGATTCATTCATACATTGTTTATATGTACATACAGTAAATATTTAAAGAACATACTAGGGTTTTCTGGGACTCCGGTGGAAGCCTCCTGCAATACAATCAGTGAAAGAAAACAGAACGTGAGGAAAATATGACTTCATTCCACAAGAGGAACAAGTTAAAAACATTAGTGTCACAGTATGAAATATGGATTTAGTTTTTATCATAGCATTAAATTTAAACAATATACCTGCACCTCCGTCATAACTAGAGCCTGACTGATAAAATGCCTTGGCTGCTATAGGGAATGACATTAGCTCATCAGTATCTTTTTTTTGTTTGTTGCAACAAAACTGCAACAGCGAAACATCAAAGATCTACCTGAGAACACCTACAGTCTGTTTTCAGTGTCACACTTTAAAAAACAAAAATGTTTTGTGTGTGTTTGTGTAAAAATAATCAACCAATATATAATAATGGGATTTTTGAAACTCAAGTATTGATATCAGCCTAATTTTACCTCATCCACGGAGACATCCATTAACTCAGGCAGGGCATTCATGGGAACGTGCATCCGCATGGGCACGCCAACTACAGGCAGAAAGAGAAACCGTGTGTGTAAGTGGCGGTGGAAAAAAATAATTATTTTAAGGAAATGAAAGTATGACCCCAACACAGATACATGGAAACTTAATTCTAGTCTATTCTGAACGTAAAGCCAAAAAAGACAAGTACAACACAGATTCACAGCTTGACCTCCATTTTTTTGGAAAGTACATGATTTGTTATAAGAATTAATGTTTGTCCTTTCATGTACCCTCCAGATGCACTTTTGGGAAGTCCCATCAGATCAATGTCACAGCCACATATGGTTCAAATGGCATTTAGCTTAAGAAAAAAGAGGAAGAACATGATTTGGTTTGCCTTTCCCCAAGACTTATTTATCATAAATCTAATGAGTAATATTACAGGTCACTGGGGATTCCACAGACACTTTCTCTAGCTGCTCACAAGTTTGCTGACGAATTAAAATTTGCTAAATGCCAACGGGGTACACTATATCTCTCCTAATCTGAAGTCAATTTGGCCTTCTCACCAGATCTTCCCTTCGTCAGCTCTGCCTTCAGGTTGTTGCTCTGCTCCTCCAGAGACTTGATGTCGTTCCTCTGGCTGAGGAGGAAGTAGGCAATCATTGCCTGGCCCACAATCAGGACACAGGCCAACAGGGTAATACCTGCCACCTTATAGGCCCGGGAGGAGCGGCCACTGGACAGCAAGATGAGAAAAGAGGAGATGAGAAACATGTTGAATTTGGAAGAATTGCTGGACATTTACACACATCAGAAGGAGAAATAAAGAGTGTCAGACAGTGGAAAATGAAAAGAGACATGGAGATGATTTAACATGAAGGGTCATAATCATCAGCCACTTTAACTATGCCAGGATCGATACTTCTGGAAACTTGATTAATAATTGTATGACTTAAAAAAGGTTTTAAATAAATCCTTAGGTTGGAGAAAGACATGAAGAGAGACATAAGTCGAGGTATATAGGAAGCAGATTTGGGTAGCAGTATTATGGAGGCTGATACTTGGCTGAGAATTAGGGAAATTCTTTTGATCCTGGAACCTGAGCCATGGTATGTACTTTAGACACTACGTCACCAACAATTCTTAAAATCAGCTGTTGCCAAGCAGACACTTAAATGAAAGTTTAGGAATTTTTCGTATCTGCCTTTTGCCCTTTCTAATACACGCCAAGGCCTTTTTTGGACATTCACATTAGTCCCCTCTGAAACTAATTTTAAATCTCAACTAACTGATATGTCTATTCTATAATGAGTTTATGCTATGATCAATAAATGTAATGCTGTTTTTAAATTTGCTTTTAAAGATATTTTCAGTTGAAGTATTTAGTCATGAAAACAAAACAAAATAAATGAAATAAATTATTAAAAGTCAAAGACAGTCAAAGAGATGCATAGAGTTTTAGTCATAGAATTTAGCATTACAAACCATTTAAAGGACCAAACCCAAGTTTTTGTAGATTACATTCCCTAGTTTACAAGTCCACTTATACTTTACATTACTTTTGAGAATTCCTAATTATGTAGCATTATTTTGTATTTTCCTGGCTTTTCATACAGCCACAAATGCCCATTGTTTTGTATAATAGCAAAATCAATAAGCAGACTCTTGAAACTTGATACAGATTGGTAATGTTTGTTTTTTGGTAATGTTTTTGTAAGTGTGGACAGATTAGAAAACTGTGTCTATTTGTTCATTGGGATGGATTTCATAGTCAAATCAAAGTTTTAAGAGTGTACTGACCGATTTGAATGGAGATAAATGGAAATCAGTGGCTGAATGGTACGCAAAAAAAAAAATACATTTAAAAATCTGAATTACAAAATGGATGCCTGGTTTGAGGTTAATGGGTTAAAACATGCACAGCAGGGAAGTCTTTAGAAGTAATTTACAGTAAATGGTTAACTTTGTGGGCACCAGCTTTTTGGGCCTAGTGATGGGATTCTATAAAGACAGCAATAACAAGAACACACACAACACTTACTTCTGTGCTGGAGGGATATTGACGGCCGTCTGCTGGCTGTCAGCTCTGATGAGAGGCTGGTTTTGGGTCTCGGGGTCTGCCATCTTCACACAAAGACAAACCTGTAAGACATATATTCATACCTCTATTATTATTTAAATGCACAATATGTGATGCTACTGACACAAAACACACACACATACACTTGCAGTAATCCCACACATAGAAATAAACCACACAAACCTTATTTGAGGTCAGGTGTCAGGCTGTTTCACAAATATCAATGACAGACTTCAGTGAAGATTTTACCTTTAAGGCTGAAGAGAGACAAGGAACCGAAAGCAACAGGCGGGGAAAACGCACTCACAACTTGAACAACCAAATTCTGTTTTTTTTTTCAGACAGAATTTCTGATTGGTTCTTCTGTTGACGCATCATCTGTTACTATGGGCAGAGCATAGAGCTATTTAGCAACCATCAAACAGCTGGTTGAGAGGTTCATAATGCCTTTAAACTGTATATCTTCATATTGTTTCAATTTATAATTCATAAAATATTTGTTGACAGATAAATAACTTGATAAAGACATAAGAATGATTAGGAAACAAATTAAATGTGTAAGAAGAAATAACTGAGACCATGTTGGATATATGTACCTTGCAATATGGATTTAATATGGAAAATATAATGACTATTAGTATTATTAATAGTAGTGTTTTGGTATTTGTAGTATTTTTATTGTATTTCAAGTACTATTATTTCTGGATTGAAGGACTTTTTTGCACTGCAATTTCTGCAATGTGGGTTCCTATAGAATTAAATTCATAATCACTGCAGTTGAGGTTTGATAAATCCTTAAATCACAATCTCTTGAATTTCTTTTTGCCCATGACACACAGCCCAAGACACAGTTTTTAGGTCCCACAATGCCTAGGAGACCATAGCATAGCAAGTGTTTTCCCAGGAGGAAGTGCCACAGGGATAGTACAGAATAAATGGTAGACTTTATTAATATTTTAATACACATTTCAAATACATTTTAACATTTTTTACTTAGAGAGCTGCTGAGATCATGTCTTCTTAGCACTCTGTACATCTATTAAACATACTATGTACAAATATGTAGATTTTGTGCCTGTGTTGTACTTCCAGGCTCGTTAGGTCTACGGAATTAATCCAATGGTCTAAATTTATTCAAACAAAGCTAATAAAAATTTTACCCAGACAGACTTTACAGCATCTGGTGAGTACTACCCTGCTACATAATATGGACAAACAAAACAAAGTATTACATAACCATTGAGCCTTGAAAGTTGTCTAGGGTTTTATTTGTTTTGACTTTGACTTTTGAGGAACAAAACAGGTAACATCAAATGAAGATACAATGGAAGTCTGACGTTTGCAAAGCAGCGGCTAATTAAAGGAAGTGAGAGCGCAATGGGGGATATAGCCAGACAGTAAATCAAAAACAACTTCCTTGTGATCCGGTTCGAATGCAAAGATACAGTTTATAGTCTCAGTTATGTATATGAAATTTATAGAACTGTGGAAAAGTATTTTCAAAAATAGACATGTTAATAGATTTTATTTATTAATTAAAATACAAAGTGAGTGAACAGAAGACAATCTAAATCAAATCAGTATTTGGTGTGACACCCTTTGCCTTCAAAACAGCATAAATTCTTAGGTATACTTGCACAAAATCAGGGAATTTGTAAGCATCAGAAACAATTACACCAAACAGGTGCTAATGATCACTAATTCTATAGCATATAGGTTGAAACACAATCACTAACTAAAACAGAACAGTTGTGTAGGAGGAATACAACTGAGTGAGGAACAGCCAAACTCAGATAACTGTTGTGGAAAATAAGATTCCTGGTGAGAGGTTAGGCAAATAATTGAGTTACAACCAACCGTTGTCTTTGAAGAATGTATTTAACAAAAGAGAATAAGCAGAGAAGTACTACAACAAAATCAGCTGGACCAGAGGTTCTGTCTCCTAAGACAGTCACTAACGTCTGGCCTAGAACAAAGGGGTGCATAGTCATTTACACAGTCTGGGTATCTATTTTTTGGGGAATAAAAAGATCCTCTGCCTGCTCTTCCTGGTCCCAGACAAAACAGTAGAGCAACAGAAAACAACTCCACATCCTTGACCTAAACCCTACACATGTGGACAGACTAGCAGAATGAGAATAATAATAAAAGGAACACGTTGAAGCTTAAACAATGTATAAGACATAATAATAATAAAGAAAAAATAGCACTTGTATAAGTACTTGCATAAATGGAAGAAGAAAACAATTTTCTGCCCTTACAATAACAAGGTGAGGTTGTTGGAAACAGTTTACTGTCAAATGTCATAGGCTACACCATGACAAGCGTGAGCACAGAAACAAGACACAAGGTAGTTATTCTGCATCAGCAAAGTCACCAGGCAGAAATTTCTAGACAGACAGGGGTTTCCAGATGTGCTGTCCAAATTCTTTTGAAGAAGAAGAAAGGCACAGGCAGATCCAGGTGGTGCGTCTGGTACACCCATCTAGCCTCGATAAGTCTGGTCAAAATTGGCCTTCACGGAAGACTTGCGGCCAAAAAGCAAAACCTTCGAAATGGAAACGAGGCCAAACGACACAATTTTAATATTGGGCTGTAGCACGAAGCAGTTTGCTGAAGGGCTGGCGAGTGGTACCAGAATGAGTGTCTGCAGGCAACAGTGAAACACGGTGGAGGTTCCTTGCAAGGTAAAGGTTGGTCACACCAAATATTGATTTGATTTAGATTTTTCTTCTCTCATTCCCTTTGCATTTTGTTAAATGATAAATATAATCTATTAACATCTCTACTTTGGAAAGCATTCTTACTTTACAGCATTTTCACACCTGCCAACTTTTGCTCAGTAGCCTACTTAGTAGGCTATATATCCTTGCCCTCTTGACTGAGATCATTTACATACAGAACATACTGGGATGGGTTGTTCGTGCTGATTTTAAAATCACTATTGGGATAATCTCAAAACTTCTTGAATTATGTCAAACCAAAATATATCAAAACTTTTAGTCCCCCCTTCCATTTTACTGCCGATCTAGCTACTTTCACTCCAGTCCAGTAAGTGGCACTAAGTGGCCTGTGGCCTGCTGTGTGATGGTTTGTGCCCTTTAAGACTTTTGGATGTTGTCATTGGTTGAACTCATACTGTTGCAGGAAGCAGGCTACTATTTACAACCGGCTTCCAGCGTAATAGCTACAAATGATTTGAGCAGTTTCAAAGGTATAAAAGTAGAGTTGGATAGTTGGGTTTACTGCCGTGCGGGGAAAAGTGATATTAATGAATATGTTACGTTGAGCTACGTAGTACCATTTAGCCGGCTAGCTTTGCAAGCGTTAGCGTGAAGCGCCAAATTTAAATAACGTCTAACCTAAACTTGGGTATCATAGCTAGCACACGTTTGCAAGTTTGTTGTTTCATTCATTAAAGTACACGTTGCGTATCCGTTAGCAAAGATAATATGTTCTTGCGGAACGATATTTTACTGGGTAACTTAACGGCATGTACATTTAGCAAGCTTAAGATATTAACATTAACGTTAGCTAACTGAGTAACATTTACCATTACATGTCCACTGGTACACTGGTACTACTACAACTACTGTTATTTGGTCACTTAGCTAAACTAACTAAATACATTTTCTGACAGATGATGCGAAGACCCCGAGCATCAACTGCCAAAGCTGTAACGTTACAGGACAGAGACATGGACACTGACCTGTAAGTGAATTTTATTCATTCACTGTTTTTAATTTAAGGGATGCAGTTTAACAGCTCACCAGTTCATCTCAGGGCTAAAAAAGAGACAAACATAACGTTACTCATACTGACATTGTCAGATTATGCAGTTAAGAATCTCTAATCCATTAGCGACACTAGACTATGTTTACAGTGTTGAAGGTGACTAACTATGCAGCATTCAACAGAAAGCTAAATCTTGTTCCAGTATTAGAGCTGATTTGAACATTTTGTTCCTACCATCAGGTCCTTTTCCCAGACAATGAGTAGCGATGAGGACAGTGAGGAATGGAGACCACCAGAGTCAAAGCCGAAAGTCCCTAGCAAGACTGCCAAAGTAGCTGCCAAGAGAACTGCTAAACCAAAGGAACCGAAAGCACCCAAGAAACCTAAAGTTCCCAAAGTGCCTAAAGATCCGAAGCCAAGAGCACCACGCAAACCTGCAGCAGAGCGAAAAAAACAGGCCGCTAAAGTTCTGAAGGATTCTTGTGCCCCTGAGTTGGCTGGAACAAAAAGGAAAAAAACTGATGAGAGCAAAAAGGATGAGGCCGGAGAAGACAAAGGAGATAAACTAACGGACTGTCCAGAGCGAGAAAGGGCTGAAGAGAGTGGGCCAAGTATAAGAATGAAGGAGGAGGTAAGACTGATGGCCATTTTAGTTAGAGTTTATCTTCATACACATATGTGTATGCGCAAAAGAAGATGAAATAGAGCTGTGAACAATTCTAACCACAGGTCTAATTTACTACTAGTTTATGACTAGACTTAAATGTTAGAATATATGGTAAGAATATGTTTATTACTGAAATATGTGTACTGATATTGCTGTTTGTGAAACATTAAATAGAATAAATCCAGTTATTTTCCCTGAGTTGTCATTATATTTGCAACTCTTAAAAAGACAGCAAAGGTCTGTTTATTCTATTGCTGATGTTACCCTCTAACAACATAAGCACATCACTAATCTCTGAGTGTTCTCAGTCCTTTTTTAATTTTTGTCTTGTCTTGCGCTGTTTTTCTTTTTTCTTGTTGTTTTTTTCTTTTAGAGGGTGTCATTTATCGTGTCAGAATCCCACCAGGCAGACACATGGGCAGGGGAGGGGTCATCACTAGCTGGGCTTAGAACAAAGAAAGAGGAAGTGGAGGAGGAGGATTTCACATTTGATGAGCCCTGTCAAAAGAAACAGAAGACCAGTGGTGCCTGCCTGGGCAAACCAACTGCTTTACCACCATCCGAAGTACAGTCTCTGTGGAATGACCTCAATATGAACTGGGACTTGATAGAGGTATTGGAGGATTTGGTGGCATGTTTTATGTGTGAAAGTGTTTGTCTATACTTTTGTCAGATTACTGGCAGACAAACAATGCTAAAATGTGTTGACAGTTTGTAGGTGACCCAATGGGGCAACAATTAAACTGCCACCACCACTTCTTGGCTAAACACTTGAGGACACTAGGACACTGGTGCAAACATGAAAATGAGCTGTTGATGGGGGGCATTATTCTTTCTCCAGGCATTGTCTTTGGATTACTGTCTGTCTGTGGATTACAATTACAACCTTCTGATTTACTGGACATAATAGGACATATATCATGGACATAATCACTGAACATTTTTATTTAACTGAATATACATATTTGTACTTGAGATTTGATTTTTGAACTCTATGCCTCTCATGCATGTTGGTAGTTACTTGTAGCTGAACTAAATTAGTACACAACCAGTAAAATGACCCATCACCAACAGTGAGAGAGATTTCATCATACACTTACATCATTGTATTGCTAAAGCCAGAGACTCAAAAAGAAATCATGTGGCTCTTAGATATTAACATTGGACAGTTTTCTTGTTAATAATTGGTGGTCATATGGGCAGTGTCTTACTGCCTAATTGCTTAGAGAGATGTACTGTTTGAATATCTGCGTGTCCCTCAGCTGCTGTCCGTCCTGACATGTGTGGAGCGATGGGTTTGTGTAAATATCATTGCACTGCTTCGTGAGGAAAACACGGTGCCATTCATGGTGCGCTACCGCAAAGATATGATTAACCACATGGACGCCGATGCTGTCCGAGATGTCCAGCTGGTATATGAGGAGTTATGGTAGGCAAATGAAACATCTCAAGTGAAACAAACTAACTAAGACACCTAACTACCCACTCATACCTTTGCCTGCATTAAATAATGACATGCATGTAGAGGCACAATTAGATACAGGCACAATGAGATACAGACTTTTATATAAACAAATGTAGCCATGAAATGTTTTGTTAAATGAGCTGAAAAGAATTGGGTTAATTTTGAGACCGCATTTTTGAAATTGGCCACTAGATGGTGCTATTGGTCAAGATTTGAGGCCTGAAACAACTGTGTGTCACTTGTGTGCTTATGAGTGTTATAATTTTGCACTATATATAATGTTTTTTGTATGTAATTTATTTTTTTATATTTGTGTATGTGTACGTTTTTCTTCAGCTCTTTAGCCAAGAAGACCCAGTCTGTTATTCAGACCCTGAAGAAGGATGGAGTTCTGACAACTGAGCTTGAACAAAACCTGAGGAGCTGCCGATCAGCTGATGAACTGGATCATGTGGTCAGAATGACAATTCTTATGCTAAAGTAATATCTATCATTTAAATGTGATTTGGAAATGTCATTCTTGTTTGCAATATTATTTATCCACACCTGAAAGTGGCTCTTACTCCTCTCCTTACAAGTAATCACCAATGCTTCTGTCTGTGTCTGTAGTATTCTCCCTATAAGAAAGGCAGTAAACTGACCAAGGCTCGCAGGGCTAAAGCACTCGGTCTTGAGGTGGCAGCCACTACACTGATGGACTCGCCACACACTTTGGATTTAAGGGCATGGGTAAAACCTGGTACTGAGGGTAAGACACAGTTTTGCAGACATTAAATGAAGATCAGATTTGGAGAAATTACAATCACAAGTGATTTATTATGCACTGATTTTGAGCTCTTTAGGATTTTCTGTCAGCTTTGATTCTAATTGTTAGGATGTACAGATTCAGGTATACATAAGAGGCCATACTCTTTGGATCAAATTTAAAGCTAAAGAACGCCACAGGTTTTAGGATAGTGGTGTGTGACGATGAGGCCACAGTGAAGGAATCTGTCAATTACGTAGGGTCGGTCTTAGACAATCATTTATCAGGAGACTGCATGGCTCCATAATTATACCACAAGAGGGAGTACAACTGATTTTGTTCCTTGAGGTTTAAGAGTTGAATGAGGAAGGACACTTTGCTGTATTCAGCTGCCATTATGTGGTGTGGGCCACCGATGAGCATTAAGATGATCAACACTTCAGTTAGTTAAGTCCTTACTAAAAAAATGGCTGAGTGGCCAATAATAATAATTATAATAATAAATAGCATGAAATGTTGTCAATAAGCTGTTGTTTTTTCAGTTTTTATTTTGCATTGTACAGGCCTATTCAATTTAAGTAAAATTAAGTCAACTTTGTTATATATTATATAGTAATGTTATGACAGAAATAGTTGAATTGTATATTGGAATAGATTTAAAATCAATAAAGAAGTTCATTCATTCATTCATTCATTCATTCATTCATTCATTCATACATATATTCATATTCAATCACATTTAGCTTGAAAAATGTAACAACACAGAGTATTCGTGTGTGTGTGTGTGTGTGTGTCAGGTCTCTCATCAGAGGAAGAAGTGTCAACAGGTGTGGAGCACATCTTGGCTGATATGATAGCCAAAGACCCTGAGACACTCACCTACGTGAAAACACTGTGAGAAGATGTTCATTTCAATTTCCATGTTGGTCTGTGTTTAATTGATTTTAGGACAAGAGCATCTTTTACTCAGTACATTGAAAAAACAGTATCCTCCACCTCTTTCCTTCCCTCTTTGTTCTTCTCTTACTGTGTCAGGTGTGAAAACAGCTTTGTGACCATCCAGTCCTCCGTGTCCAAATCGGCACTAAAGGAAAGAGAGCAGGAGAAGTCTGTCCAAGGTCACAAAAAAACAGGGGCCCTGCAAAACAAAAACAAGGACATCGACAAGTTCCACCTCTACTTTGACTTCACCTGTAACATCCAGCGCATTCAACCCCATCAGGTAGCAAGGGAGCATATCCTTCCTTCCTTCCTTCCAAAAATTTAACAACATTTTAAGCAGTGACCTGCAAGATAGGTTGAAGTTTTTGTACTCATATGTTGAAACTATATGATACCACTTCAATTTTGTATGAGCACTGGAGCAGTCAGGACTTCAGTGTGTAACCTATAGATTTAATACTGATGTTACCACAAGTTGGAACAAATATAGTACGATCAAGCAGCTTAAACAGCAAGCTAAATCTTACATGTGCAGTGTACTTGCAAGCCATGAAGTGAAATAGACAAATCTGCACATACATGGGACTTTTAAAGTTACATTTTACACATCATTGTATTCAAGTCCATAGGATTTCATACAGTGCATGAACAGGTAAAAAGACACACATTTACTTTGCTTGAGGGTTGTTTTTGGTCTTTTCTGTCTTTTTGTTTTAAAAGGTTTGCTATACTTGCACACCAGCCATCTTAAAATGGAAGAGATGTGAATAGAAGAACAATAACAGTTCTCATTATTTCATAGTAGTGTATTTCCCAGTAATGATCTGTGTTCACCTTTGGTCAATAATCAAACTCCTGTAATATAACTATAGTGACAACTAATAACACAGCCTTAAAAAACAACTTATTTAAGTATGCTGGACCATATTAGAGGTCATTTACACCTGTATTGTGTGTTTTGACTTGCCTGATACACACATATGCACCCACACAACAAATGCACACCATCTGTCTGTGTTTGTGTCATTTCTGTCTGCTTCATGAGTGCCACCTCTGAATGCTAGCCATGTCAGTCGCAGTTAGCCTTGTCTGTGCCTCTATATTTACCCCTCCTGTGCCCTGCTCTGCCTCCTCTGCTCCCCCTCTATCCCTCTAGTGACTAGTGGGTTGCTCAGAGTTGGTCCCGGGCCTCATGTGTCACCACAGCTTCCATCACCCGCTGCCTCTCTGCCACACCACACTCTCTGGCAACCGTGCTCTGCCCTACAGCCATACAATCACGTACACATACATACATGCGCACACACTTGCGCACACCCTGCAAGTCCCCTCATTCTCTCCTCTTAACATATGTGACATGTCCCCTGCCGACATGCCATTGGATTAGGAAGCTTTGATTGACAGGCGCCCTCCTATAGTGACAGCTACTGCTGCTGGGCCCACAGGCAGAGGGAAGAATGGGGAGAAGTAGTGGGGGTGGTAAAGGGAGGGAGAGGATGAACAGATGAGCGACGTTAAGGTGCGTCCGTCACTAATCTCTTTTGCTCCTCTCTGATCTGCCTCCCTCCTTCTTTTTCTGACTAAACCTCAGCCCTCCAATCCACTCCACACCTCCCTTTTTCCGCTCTCCTCTTCAGTGTATGAGAGACCTTTAATTTGATGACTCGCCTTTGTCATGGAGCGTTAATCCACAGGCTGCTGTGACCCTGCTAGCTGTCAGATTCCGGCTAAAATGAACCTTTTCTAGCCGTCAAGTCGTCGGTAAGGGGGAGCAGGTGGGAGATGTGTTTTGACAGGAGGCATGTGTGTGAGCACACACTTGCCCGTTTGCTTTAACACATTTTATTAAGCCCCAGCTCTGGTGGTTTGTTAAAGGAAAAGGACGGGGAGGTAACGATAGAAGTTCATCTGTAGATGGGAAATAACACCCTGTAGGGACAAACAAAATTAAGTAGTAAAGAAATGACATCCTTAGTATTTGTAGTTTAAAAAAAGGATAGGAAATTAACTTTAAATTGAGATATTGGTAAGTTTTATTGATTAGACTAACGCGTAGAGAGACAAATAAGTTATGTAAAGAAGGATTAAACATGAACACAAACATTCAGTGTTAATTGTCTGTCACAAATGTGCTTCAAGTATGGGGCTACTACTAATGCCAATTTTCATTTTCAATTAATATGCCGATTATTTTCCTGATAAATTAGTCTATAAAATAAATTTAAAAAACCCATAAAATAAACAAAAGCTGCAAATTCTCACAATTTAGAAGCTGGAATCTGATTTCTTTTGGGGGGGAATTACTGAAATGAATGATCGAGTATCAAAATAGTTGCCAACAAATTTTCTGATCATTCTAATCATTTCAACCCCAAAATAGTTTTTTTCTGTTATAAACTATAAGGCCCCTGATGTATGGCTTTATAGCATTATGTAAGAGTTTTATAATTCATATGAAGTTAGTTTATAGGAAGCTCTGGTGTTCAGTATGTATTAGAGCATAAGCCGTTTGACATATCTCAGTGAGATGCTTCGCTCAGATTTAATTCTGTCAGATTTGATTTGAGGCCTTCTTCGAAGTGTACGCATTTACCTTATAGCTATTAGCAGCCGGTACGCTTTTGAGTATGCCAGGGCGGATTTGTTGAATGTGCAGTGGGGTATTTTTAATGCGATTTGCGTTGTGATCAAATGGTAGTTTAGCACTCCAGTCTGGGGCTTGCCTGCAGAGGAGCTAGGGTAAATCTAACTGTTTCATCAATTAAACACTCTTTTTGATGGACATGTGGAGAAAAACAAGTTTATTTACACTGTCACACACAAACACTTTTTGTGTGTGTGTGTATGTATTGTTCTTAATTCTTTTGAGATCCTCCAAAGGATGTGACAACTGTATAACTTCTTGTGGTATGCTGGTATAATGCATAATTAATTTGTCAATAATGTAATTTTTCAACAACTTACAGTAGTTATTAGGGGTGGGCATAGATTATTTTTTTTAATCTAGATTAATTTTGAAATTAATCTAGATTAATCTAGATTAAAATGGCTCA
>JAPMOB010251484.1:0-12224 GCA_029875015.1 Lepomis gibbosus
CAAACCAACACAGACTGTGGAAACTTCACACTGGACTTCAAGCATCTTCGATTGTGTGCCTCTCCGTTCTTCCTCCAGACGCTGGGACCTTGGTTCCAAATGAGATGGGCTGAGAGGACTTTGGACCACTGAGAAACAGACCAGTTCTCTTTTTCTTTAGGCCAGGTAAGACGCTTCTGACGTTTGTTGTTCAGGAGTGGCTTGATAAGAGGAATACGACATTTGAAGCCCATGTCCAGGACTCACCCGTCTGTGTGTGGTGGTTCTTGATGCAGTAACTCCAGCCTCAGTCCACTCCTTGCGAAGCTCCCCACACATTTGAATGGCCTTTTCTGATTAGAGTGTGACACTTTAAACGTAAGCCATAATCATCGAAATTATATCAGCTGGGAATGACATCCCACCCGAGTTGACGGCGTTCCAGTTACTCCGCTTGGCCAGCTGTTTGTTTACAACTAGCCAGGTTAGTTATTGATACACCGGTTGATTAAAAAACGCATTGTGCGGTATTTACTCTCACTAAACACTGTAGCACCACGTCCACAGACAGCTGTTGGACAGCACTTGTGTACGAACATTTCTGAAGCCGCCGGGTTTGCTTCTGGGAAAACGAACTTTTAAGAAGCTTCCCAATGGAAAATTCGACAAGACTAAGGTTGTTTGTTAGTTGAATTACTGAAATAAATTAACTTTTGCACGATATTCTAATTTTTCGCGTTTCACCTGTATATTAATTTACAGGCCTGAATCTGAGGTCTGTGGAAAACATCCAGACTACTGTGTTTCCATGCACCACACATGGCTGACCTTCCAGACCCAGTAAGTAAGAAACAGACACTTCAGTCAGGCAGCATACAGACAGTTTGTAGTGGCAATGTGGAGCCATTGGTCACAGAGTCGTGATACTGAGTTGCTGTTTGTGGAAGAAAGTATTATCCTGATCCACTAGGACAAGACAGAGGTTTCATCCTAGCAGGGTGTAAGATGTAATGTCACTAACTGACAGAGTGCTACACAAATAATTCCATCCACTGTGTGGATGAATACCTGCACATTGTTTTTATTTTATTCCCAGGAGGGTAGAGAAAATACAGAGTATATTTTCCCTGTTCTGGATAATATTTTCATTATTTTTAAAGAAGTTGTATGTTTTTCTGGCTTTTCCCTGTCCTTTATTGAGTTATATACCTTTTTTGTGCACGTAATAGGTTTGCAAAGCGAAAAAGCCCAAAATCAGCCCAAAGGGAGTTCCCATCTCCCATAGGAAACACTACTCTGAACTGCTTGAAAACAGCTTGTTTGTAGTCCAGCCGTTTCACTTTCATCCCTATGACTACACAGGGATTCTCACTGATCTGCCCTTCTCTGCTTCTGATTGACTAGAAGTCCTTAACTAGGAACAGCGCATGTACAACTCCCAACAAAGATCATTTAGAGACAAGATGTATCACTCCATAGCTAAAACGAAACCTTCAACACAGGGTGAAAAGAGGATCTGCAGCAATGTGCAGTATGACAAAAAATATGGTGTTTTTTGAACATTAAACCACGTAAACCTGATTTGGTACAACCTCTAAATAGGATTTTGAACCCGAAAATGAGCATAATACCACCTCTTTAAATAAAACATTGAAAATGATAAATGCCTTTTCTTTACACTTACATAAACAATCATGCGACTACATTTATGTCTCATGTCTGAAATAATTACATCCAAATGTGGTATAACACTTGTTTATTATGTAGTACTAAAACAACCTTCACAAATAGATCATTTTAAACATCATTAAAAGTAAGTATATACAGGAAGACAGACAAGGTAAGTCCAGAGGTATCTTGACTGATTATGAAGACAGTTCAGACTTTGCATGTAGCAGTGTGTCTCTGCTGTGGAGATGATTTATTATATCACAATCACCTCTGTAACATCATTACCACATTTCAAAAGCAGCCATATTGCTTTTTGTTTAACGTTTTGCTGTATCTAACAATAAGGTTGGGCCAGGGACACCTGACTGAACCCCACGTTGACAGGGATCATGAGGTCTCCTGGTTTTGTTTCTAGGGATCTCCTCGGTAGTAGACAACTGCCGGAGGAGGAGGATGGCACTCTGGAGGTCTGTATTGTAACTGCAGTTCTTCTCCACCTTCAATGAGTACAAGCTTCACTTCCTGGACTTTGTTGTACAACTTGCTGTACCTGATAATACAGAACAGAGTATCAGCTAAGTGGAAAGTTTGCAATACCTGACATTGTTCTCTTATATAGTAATAAGAATTTCCACATAAAATCCAATCAAAACAATAAATCAGCACCATCTATCTGTATTCCTTATATTGTTTAGTATTTTTGACTTATCACTTATAATTGTATTGAGTAAAACGCACAGGATTACTAGTATTGCATACTGAATATACTGAATTGCGTTATCAGCTTTTCTCCAGACTGCTGTGAGGACAAGGTGGTTGTAATCCAAGCCAGCCAGCATGGTCCGATCAGCGTACACTGGTTGAAGTACAGGGTGTTGGAAGACTCCAAATCTGCTTTTGACCTGAGGGCACAGTAGACATTAAACATACAGTATTTTTTACTTCTAGTAAAATAATGGCATAACAGCACCAATTACAGTAAAAGGTTTTCACACAGTAGGTTTTAGCTATTACAATGTCAAACTATATAATAAGTAGCTTTTAGTTATATACCAGACATGCAGATACTTGGGGACCTTTAGCCAGCGTTGTTATGTACACTAATGTTGGTATGTCTTTCTACAAAAACATATATTCATAGATATAACACAGTAACATACTAGGCTAGAAATCTGTATGCATGGCATCTACTTTGTATTCTATATAAAGCAATGTTCTATGCATTTGTCCCTGTCAAATAAACATTAAATAAATAAATAAAATACAGACAAACAACGATTGCAGACTCAAGATAATATTACATACACAAACAGATACAAGGTTAAGATAGTAAACTGTCACGGCTGGCTCAAAACCGCAACAAAAAAACAGTACAATGACACAAACTGCAGCAACGGTACCATTACTTTTATTTTTAAACTAACAGAAACAATTTAATATTCAAATAATCATATGGAGAGTGTGAGGTCAGTCATGTCAGGTATGCATGCTTGAAGGAATAGTGAGTGAAAGAAACAAACATAACATGGAGCATAGGGAACAGAGTTTCCCTCCTCTAGCCCAAAGTGCAGAGCATGAGATGCGCTTTTATCCTGGAGAACACCGGGCCCAGGTGGCTCAAACATTTACATTTAGCTGACACTTTTATCCAAAGCAACTTACAATTGCTATACATGTCAGAGGTCGCACGCCTCTGGAGCACGTAGGGGTTAAGTGTCTTGCTTAGGGACACAGTGGGGATTGAACTCGGGTCTCTCACACCAAAGGCGGGCGTCTTAACCATTGCGCCACCCATTCCACACAAACAACAGATGATTTTAACCACGCCTACTGGCATCTGCAACACAGAACACAAAGAGACAGCCGAAAGCAAGGGATGTCACAAAACTGTATACATAGTATAACATTAAACCTAAGTGGTGTAGTTACTGTTAGCTGTATGCTAAGTAGGTAGCTACGTTGGTTAGCGATGAAAGTAACAAATTACCATCAAAATGAAAAAAAGCCTGATTACCTGTCCAGTAGAAATAAAGCGGTGTAACTTTTCAGCCACTTAGTGTACTTCAGTTGTCACCATCGTTGTAACAACACGCAGATATCATCTACGGTCCGACCGCTTCGCACTTTCAGGTCCCAAAACAGAGACACAAAATTCAGGGTGGCTGGTGACAATTCAAAATGTATAGCCTAACTATAACAGAATCTAAGATAGATATAGATATCCTGTAGATCAGGGGTATTCAATTAAAATTCAAATAGGTCCAGTTAGAGAAAACTTCCCGAAGCAAAGGTCCGGAACATCAAAACGACTAACTTGCATTATCATTCAATACCATAATGTGTAGTCAACAACGGACTGTCAAATCAATTAATATTTCAGTCAGTTTTCACATCAAACTGGAGGGATAATAAATAACTACTCTAATAATAGCCTAAATTCTAAATTTAAGTAAACTAAAATAAAGTGCCTAATTTTTAAAAAAAAATTATAAAAAGTGTAGCTTGGAGTGATGAAGTGTAGTCTCAACCAATTTTATAATAAACAGTCAACTCATAATAGCTGAACAGCTGTAATGCCTCCTCTTCTCTTTCATCCCCTCTTGTTCTGTGAGAAACGTGAGCTCTAGTTTCTCCTGCGAGCTAGGACTGGAGATATATGAGATATTCTGGTTCTGAACTGCCCGTGGGAGGAATGTAAGAATCTTTACATTCTTCATTAAAAGCCATGTGAAATCTCTTTTCCCTTTCGTCTCCTCAATTCGTGTGTGTTTCGAAAACGTCTCAGGTGAATCTCGCGGACTCGACTCGCAAGCATCGGAATGCAGATTTGATTGGCTGAGCAGCGTCACATGAAACAATTGGAGCATATGCGATTGGTCTGTGAGTTTCCTGGTCCGCTAAACTAGTACAGTAAATGCTAGAAAAGCGGCGCGGGTTAAAATAGTTTCAATAATAAATCGGTTGTAGGTTGGCGGTCTGGAGGGGACAGCGGCTGGGTCCGGATCCGGATCGCAGCCCGCCAATTAGTGACCTCTAAGCCATGATTTAGTCTTCCCTCGTCCTTGTCTTTGTTTGGGGAAGTAACCTCTTCAAATGTGATTGTGAGATGTTTTCACCTCAATGATAAATTATTTAGTTTTAATTCAGGACTTTATTAGCTCCTGTGATTCAGCAGATTTTCTGCTTATGATCAAAACTTTCTGCACATCAGAATCTCTCCCACATATGTGTTCTCTGACACGTCTAGAATAAAGTCATTATATTACTAGACTAACTTCGTCATTTAATAAGAAGTCTACCTGCCCTTTACTCTCCTATGCATTAAGTTATTGATCTGCTGATAGCAACATTATCCCCTTCAGACGGTTTGACAGATGCATTTTGGGACGGCATATTGCATGTGAAACCGAAAGTAAAGGAAACACTTTTGATCCGGCAGAAATCTCTTTCGTTTTCTGGAAAGCATAACAATCTGCTTTAATGTGTCCCCTTTTCTGACAGAAATGACAGACCTTCTCTGATTCGCCCAAGCATGTCACCTTACCTTCTACTCCAGGCTTAAAAGAACCTGCAGGCCAAAAACCATGCCCACTTGCATAGCCATTATAGCTGTAGGTATCTCTCCAATCACCGCAATGAGACAAAACATACTGATCTGCTAAAGCAGCTGCTTCACTCAAAGTTTTTATCTGTTGCTCATTTAAATATGTAGAGATACAATCAGGACCTGCATTTTTAAACTGTTCTAAGACAAAAAGATTGCACATATCATGTGTGTTCTTACATCATAAACCGTATACCAACGATTAAAGAAATTTACCAAATTGCGTGAAAATTCAAGGTGGGACTGTTTATCTTCCTTCCTGCTCATTCGATTTTTGTCAGCATAATGAGGAGACAAAATATTACAGGCCATATTTTCTTCCTCTAAATTTTCACTTGAACAGTGTTCATTCAGCTGCTTTTTTTCTTCCTGTGCTTTGAATGCTGGCCTCACCTGGTGCGTGAAGAAAACTTTACTATGGAGGATGCGAACTCTGTTGATGAACACAACATTCTAGGGAGAAAGAGGTGTTTAGATATTTGGGCCCATTTCAAAATACAGTGAGGTGGACAAAAAAACAGTGCTTAACTATATCGGACTGCAAGCAATGTGGTTATAAGATTTCTGGAACAAACACTACAAACTTGAAGCGGCGTATCAAGGCTAACCACCTGGGAATTGAGGTACGTTAATGCCTCCTTTGCAATAAAAATGAGAACAAAGCTAACATTCGAATGATATCTATATATTGGTTAGAGCAGATTGACCAAAATGCGAATCAAAATTATACTAATGAGTTAGAATAGACTAATATGATGGTTAATGACTAAAACTAGACTATCAGGTGTCCACAGCGTACTCAATGGCTGAGTGACTCACAGGTTTTGTTGTTAAAACAGAAACACCTTTTCTTGTTTAGTGTGTCAAAAAAGATAGCCAGACATAATGACATGTACAGTACCCCCTGTGTCCAAAACAGTACTAATCAGATTGTACATAATCCTTTAATTTATTTTTAAAGGCAGATGCAATTTTGTGCAAGTGAGAAAAATCTATCAAGTAGCCAGTGTGATTAATATTTATATCTAGATTCTAAGCTAGAAGCTTCTTTCTACTGTTCTATTTCCCTCTTGCTTATTTGCATAATTCTTGACACAACTGAGTTAGCATTTTTTATTGGTCTAATTGTATTCTGTCTTACCGAAATTAAGAAAATGAATGCAGTTTAAATACAGTGAGCTACAGTGTGTTGTAAGATGTATGTCGAATTTTTTATGAAAAAGAAAAATGAAATAATTTTTCTTCCAAAGCCAAAACCAAATTTCAATGAAGCACACAATACTGAAGTGCCACTTTTGTTAATGATTTTGCAAACAGAGCCAATATATCATCCTCCAGACTTATTTTGACCAGATCCTCAAGCTTCTTTTTGAATGCTGTGGGACTGGCGAAGGCGGCCAATGCAGTGACCTCCCTGCTATCTCCGCCGCCCACATTTCTTCTGTCTGGAGAGTATTTTTGCAATGGAAGATGACCGCAGAGGCTCTGAAAGAGGACATGGTGTTATTAGGAGTGGTAATACAACACTCTTGACATGCACATAATTGTCTTTGGCATAATGCGAAATCATCACAACCCAATGTCAGGGGTTCTCATTTCCGCCAAATCGAAAGTTGGGTTCAATTAGAAAAAGTAAAACTTTGATTAATTACAGTCTGTTAATATCGTTGGAGGGGGTGAAGTGGAGTAGTCGGCAGCTCTCAGAGCGGCCATCAATTTCCCTTCAAATGGAAGTTTTAAATTCAAAGCCTTTTTTTCACTTCATGTCCTCGTCAGCAAAGGAATGTGTCTCCTCGTGCAGGGGAGTGTGTGATATTACTCTGTCACTCTAAGCTCCGGTTATCATTTCCTCTGAAGTGTCTGCACTGGAAGAACATAATGGCCCTTGTCTTCACTCCTCAGCCTCCGATCCGCCTGATTATGCCCTCCTTCTCACCAGACAAATGCCAATCTGCTTTTTTCTGCTTCACAATTAACAAAACGCCCTTATTTAAACAGGAGGGCATCTCAGCCTAGTTGGGAATACCACAATCACTCTGTCATAAAGCGAATGTCACCCCTCAATTGAATCTCAATCCGCTTCTGTGGGGAAGGGCAGTCTGGCTTTTCCTGTAGGAGTGACTTCTCTTCAGGGCAAATACTGTCAGAGCCACCATTGATAATAACAGCTTGAGCCATGTTTAAAAATTGCCCATAAAATGTACTTAGTAATTGATGCAGTGTAAAGGGCATACAGCTTTGGCAAGGAATCCAGCAGTCTCAGAATGGGCTTGATTCGTTTATATAACCAAATTTATTTAATCTGCTATGTAGTAAAGTCAAACTCCTGTGTATCTACCCAGTGTTGTTTTGCCAGATAATGAATATTATTTGTGCTCACCCCGAATAGTCGAAAATTTGATGTTTTGATGGGAGGA
Organism: Lepomis gibbosus; assembly: GCA_029875015.1. Lineage (NCBI taxonomy): Eukaryota > Metazoa > Chordata > Actinopteri > Centrarchiformes > Centrarchidae > Lepomis > Lepomis gibbosus. Next base: position 7,672 of record JAPMOB010251484.1, read on the forward strand.
GCCTGATTCAACTGCCAATCTAACAGTATCTTCGCAGCAGCGTTATGAAAGTAGGATCATAGCATTTTGGCTAAAAGGGGGAGCTCAACGTCTCATTTTATGTAGAACTACATTTTTTCTCCTAATAAGTTAAAATACAGCCTATTATGATATAAAAATGTGAAAAGGAAGTTTTTATTAAATCTTTTTAAAGTGTGTGCAGTGTTTCCTCCAGGGTATTTTTCAGCAGTGGGGGGGCATCCCCCCCCAACAGCACTCCCACCCACCACAACATGTCTCAACATTGCTCTTGTGTCCATGAGCAAGCAATGCACCTCAGAATAGCTTAAAACTGCATTGTTTGAGGGTCATGTGTTGTTGGGGTGTGGGGGTATGTTTTCCGATGAAAAATATGTAATTTCACATCATATCGGGTGATATCTCTAAACAAATAGTTGGAAAAGCTAGAGCATGTAATAACTAAACAACAGCCAGAGATGAGTCTACTGGAGGAACTACAACCTTTAGATCTGGAGGAAGTAATTTGGTTGGTTCTGTTGCTCCACAGTGATTTTACATTGATGGCACAGCATGTTTTGGGCATCACCCCTAAGCCTTAACGGCAGGAAAACCCTGTTAATGTGACCTCAGAATCATTATAGATACGACTGTTCATGTTTGCCTTTTGTGTTTTCCTTTTACAGCTTATGACATTTATCTGTAGACATTAATATAAAAAAATAGGCAGCATGAGAAACCTCCCTTCTGAGGTGCATTTTATTTGCACATTAAAGTCCAAAAAGAAACGTCTCCTCATTAGCTTAAAATGACTAGTCTGCATAACTAATTAGCTTTACTAACCTCAGCTCCTCCAGTCACATCTGTCCTTTCTTTTCCAAAACCACTTTTTCAGACTGAAAATTTAAAAATAATTGAATCAGTTTGTACAGTACAAAGGCTACGTCAGTCAGGCTGCAGGCTACGTCAGTTTAGTTTAAGTTTGTACCTGATGTTCTCATCATTGGACAAGTAGGTAGTAATAAAATACAGCTTTCAGTTACTTTCTATAAATTGAGCTAATGTTAAGTTACATAGCAGCTATGTAGCTGCTGTAGAAGCTTTCCTGCTCAGCTGTGCAGTTTGAAGAGGAAGGGAGATGTTAGCTAACTTAGCGCTATCCGACTTCACTTTTCCAGCAGGTGGGAAACAACAGACTTTTCTTGGTCTTGAGAAGCTAACACACTTAAACAGACACCGTACATTTACTGCCAGAATATTTTCCTTCCGCTCGTGTTCACCCAGGGTGTGAACTACGGGGAAGTCAGGGGGAGCTTAGCTCCCCTAAATAAGACATCAGCTGTCCTGAAAGCATGATTTGTGATGACCACAGGAAACCGGTCACTCTGTGATATCCTGTCCCCCACTCCGTCTCCGGTACGGGTTTTGTGTCGCTAGTTCTGCCGTTCGTGATCATTCCGTCTGGCTGGATAAATATTAGGCTACACATGATCCATGCACTACTACAGCTGGGGGCTCTCCGCAGCGCCACGCAACTTTTCAAAATTCTTCCCTCTCACGGAGAAAAAAAAAGGTTGGTCGCAAACAGCTGTTGTGTGAAGTTATTAGGCTATTATAATAATAAGACAAACAAGCCTGATACTTTCATAGCCAGGCCTACATGCTTGCAGCTATTAATGATCCAGCAGTAAGAATCAGTTTGTAATAATCCACCCCCCACCCGGCGAAAGAGTGAAAAAAGAAAAAAGGGGACCTCCCCCGAAAGCCATGACATAGTTCGCACACTGCGTTCACCATCACTTTCTGCCGCTCGGACAATCAAACACTTGCTACGCACTTCCTGATTCAGAGTTATGCTGCTCTTATAACACCATCTGTCATGTATGCTCTGCATAGAACGTGGAGAGGAAGCGAGACGAGCATTGAGTGTTGCCGTGCTCGCACAGTGTGCGAGTGAAAATTTGTAGCGCATAAGTTAATGATCGTGGGAAATTTTAGGAGCAGTGGTCGTGGTCGGCGATCTGCCGCTGAATGCATATAGCGGAAACACTGGCGTGAATAATTTCAAAATTGTAACCCTAACCCTAAGGTATGGGGCATCAGTGCACTTAAGCCTGTGTGTGTGGCAAACGAGGAAGAGAGACAAAGAGATCAGCTGTGTCGGTGTTGTGCCGAGTTGTCTGCACCTCGCTGGACATTCGTATCATTTATCACCACTGATGAACCACTAAAAGAATATTATATTGTTTTTGAACAGTAGGCTACTTAGAATAGACCCGCAAGGAACCGCGACTGGCATGCAGTTGTCAGCTCCATGACAAGCACACAAAACTCTGCACAAGACCAGTGAATGCAGGCGAGCAAAGAGAAACGGGTTAACAATAAGCCTCAGTTTAGCTGTAAATGTACAGAGCAAGTTACAGTGAGTAATGAACAGAATCTGCAGCTCTGGAGCTTCTCAAGATTAAAGTGAAGCTACTGCGAGTAACACCACTCGGCACCGCACAAACACATGAAAACTATGATTCAACTATCAGTCGACTTTAGGCTTAATAATTCTGATTTGACTATATCACGTGTCAAACTCAAGGCCCGCGGGTCGAATCCGGCCCGCAACGTCATTTTGTGTGGCCCGCGAAAGCTTTAAAGATTCACGATTGTCCTAAAATAAAAGTCTCTGCTACCATAAACTAAATCTCCCTCAATACATGTCGATTTTGTGACCCCAGAATTGACGGCATCCTGCCACTAAATTGCGATGTCTCCACACCCATATGTGGATATGAGAAATGTATACAAACAATCCCTAAATGTTCAAGATGAGAAAAACTGATGCAGAAGGAAGACAATTTCATGAATGGAAAGTGAATACATGTTTGTGCTTCAAGAAGAAAACCCGATTGGCTAGGCCTATGTCTTTTGTGTTATGAGGCAGTATCAGTGATGAAGGATCAACGTTAGTTAAAGCTTGTGCAGACTACACGACTTGTCGTCTTGTGACGAGAGTCTTGAAGTAGTTGTGGCCTTCACACTACGTGACTGATCGTTGACAGGGGGTCACAGACTTGACAACTTGAAGACTTGAAGAGTTGACAATGACTCTGTCACTTGACGCTGATTTCCAAACCACGTTTTGTCAAGAAAACACATGTGAAATGGGAAATGATGTGAACCTACAGACAAAACGACTGTTTTTTGTTATTATAAAGACATCAATTATAAAGACAAAGAATATGGGTGAAAGAATGAATTAGCACACGCAGGTAGCAGGGATTTCTGATTGTCTGAGCTACAGAGAGAGCTGGAGGTGAGTAAAATGTGTTTTATGATAAAAGAGTAGGTACCTGCTCTGACAGCTGCCTACTCTCATTGGCTGGATGTGGATGTCAAGATGGCCGACTTCTCCAGATATTTGGCATGCTAGATATCTGGCCGACGTCAGTGAAGTGTTTGCATTGTTGAGTAGTTCATATATGAGGACTGGCGACCGCAGATCAACCACTGATTTACTCCTGATTTCAGCCCGACGCTCTCCAAGCGGCAAATCGGGCTAAAAATGGTGTAGTGCGAACAAGGCTTATGCTACAGTAGCCTGTACGTCTGCATTTTTCCAGGTTATCAAACTATCTCTCATTAGTTGGATGTATTTCCTCTGCAAGGCTGTGTGCAGCTGGACTATTGTTTTATCAAATGCCACATCTGTCCCTCATGTTATTAGCAGCAGACCACAGACAAGGTAACAGCAACTTTAGCATTTAACTGAAAAGATTGATTACTGAAGGTTTGCCAAAAGAAGCCGCAGTCCTCAGCTGAAAATGTACTCACGAGGAGAATTTGTTGTTCTTTTGGGCCGTGCGTTGTAACCTCATACTCATGAGTTAACTGGGTGTCGGGGAGCTGCACCTTTTTACTCACCTCCAGCTCTCTGTGTAGCTCAGACAATCGCTGCTAGCTGCGTGTGCTAATCCATCTTTCACCTATATTCTTTATCTTTATAATTGCTATCTTTATAATAACAAATAACATCTGTTTCGTGTGTAGGTTCGCATCATTTCCTGTTTCACATTTCAGATGTGTTTTCTTGACAAAATGTGGTCTGGAGACCAGCGTCAGGTGAGAATTGTTGTCAGCTCACACAGGCCCTTATGAAAAGTGCGTACACCAAATTTCCAGCATACACCTGGCGTACACCCAAAACCACGGTGACTTTGAGATTTATCAATATGGACGTTGGTGTATGGCACGCTCAAATCCTACGCCAGCTCAGGAGGTGGTGTACATGTAAACAAATTTTGAGTTAGAGCCGAAATGCGCAAAAATCATTTCCTTACAGCACAAAACGCACTGACAATCTAAAATACATGATATATTATGACCCACTGTAACAGAAACAATGTTTGAAACATTAATTTCGGTGTTTATATTTGAGCAACACGGACTTTATACAGCCTATTGAGCAGTCAAAACAGACTTTGCTTTGTATTTGGACTATTTTATTGTAGCTTTTGGTGCCTTTTATTTGGGTTTGCTTTTAATAAAATGTGTACCTTCAAATG